>PITA01003004.1:0-147707 GCA_004023965.1 Spilogale gracilis | reverse complement strand
TTACATATTTTCCCCAAGCAAGGATTAATTTCATGCCAATTAAAAAAAAACCATTTAATATATCATTTCTATCACATTTAATGAAAACAATTACATCTGCACAGAAGGCATTCAAAAAACAATAGAGTGAAGTATCCTGGTAATAAAAAGCCTGAACCGATATCTAAACCAATCTGGAATTTAAAAAAAGGTCCTTGCATCCTAGATTTTAAGACTTGTTATACCAGCAGAAAATTCTCAGATCTAATTTAGCGCAGATGCACAACCACATTGTAAATATTCCAGAGAAAGAACTCTCAGTGAAATTCATGTTTCTGGAAGTTGTCCTGTTTCTCCGGCATATGGAAACCTGTCTATACACAGAAAGTGACTAAACATACAATCCGCAAAGCGATGCTCAGCTCATGGTTTGGGTAAGAAATATATTTTTTATGCACCTTGGGTTATGTCTCCATGAGATGGAATTGGGGTCTTTTATTTGATTTCGGTTGTGTAAAAAGCCAAAGACTGAAGATTTGAACCTACAAAAAGCTTCTCACCAGGGCAATGCAGACTCCTTATGTATTTGCATATGAGACCTCCTTATTCCTAGAAATGTCCTTACGTTCTTTCAACTCTTATTTCAGCTTTCTACAAGGTTTTCACGTTCCCCCCTTCCTGTAAACTGCTCGGGAGCCCGACTCGTCTCTCCAAATGACTAAATTAGGTATTTTTCTTAAAAGACCATCTCTTTCAGACACATGGATATATGAATATATAAATGTTTTCACATTATACATATGATTTCAGCTATGTATATGTAAAATTTTTAGATCATATGATTCTTAAATATTTATAGAGCATACAGTTTTTCAGTGAGTCATTATCAGCCTAATTCTCCCCGCTAATTTGGGGCAGAGAAGTGATTGTGCTCTCAGGAATGTTTCCAGAACATGATCCAGACCTGAGAGTTATTGGGTTTTTTTCCCCAAAGACATGAATTTTTTTGCAAGTTCTCAGCAAAGAAAAATTAGAAATACAGACTCAGCCAACCCGACCATATTGTGGCTCCTGTAATGTATAAGATCTAACTTAAACTAACAAAGGTTTTATTTACTCTGATCATGTAAGCACCTGCAGAACCTTGATCCGCAGGTTCGTTAACGCTCCCTGCTGCACGGCAGGTTCAACTCGGTACTGGCTGAAATGGGTCAGGGAGAGATTGTGCAGGTATGGAGGACTTCAGCAAGTCAGAAAAAGCTTTTTAAAAAAGAAAATTTGCAGGTGTCTGGGTGGCTCAGTGGGTTAAAGCCTCTGCCTTTGACTCAGGTCATGATCTCAGGGTCCTGGGATCTAGGCCCACATAGGCTCTCTGCTCGGCAGGGAGCCTGCTTCCTCCTCTCTCTCTGCCTGCCTCTCTGCCTACTTGTGATCTTTGTCAGATTAATAAATAAATAATCTTTAAAAAAATAAAATAAAAAGAAGACTTGCATCAAAACACCTTTATGGAAACTTCTCTTATTCTCAAAGCAATGAACAAAATATTTATCTTTTGTAAAAATATGTGAATAGCCAACCAACTTGATCGAGAATAGGTGAGTTCCCCATAAAATCTATTCCTTTTGGTACCACTTACAGATCAAAGGTGATCCAAAATGGGCTCCATTTTATATGTATTTTTATGTAAAGTAAGTGTTTAAACTGTAACTCTCAAACCAGCAGGCAGTAACCCAATATCTTCTGCTCTTGGAAAAGAGATGTTTTGATGCGTATGGCAGCTTTTACCCGTATTTTAAGAGACTACAGTGTGTCCAGTAAATGTGCGCTCTATGTAATGCATTCCTCTACACATACTACATACTATGGAGGTTAACAACAGAGTGTGTCAAGCAATATAAGATAATTTCCCATGATTTTATCCAGGGAGAAATACAAATGTATCAAATTGCTTTTTAGAAAAATGAAGGAGTAAAATCAAATAAACATGGTGGTATGTTCTCAATATTTCAAACGCCTAGAAAGAACCTTCTTGGAAAACACATCTGTAGCTCACAGAATGAGGATTCAAGAGTGGCTGGACCTCTTAACTCCCCTCAGATAAGTAACTAGTCCATCGGAAAAAGTAAAACTCAGAAAGAAGGATCCCCTCAGAGTCCAGCCTGCTAAGTGAACTGCTGAAATTTCCCCCTCTCAGCAGACTTCTTCCCATGAAGATCAGCGGTCAGACGGCTGGGCTGGCTGTGAATGCAGACTGGGGAGGTGTGGGGCACGGAGGAACCAGCTCGAGTCTGCAGACGCTGCTACTCACACCCAGATCGCTTTACCAAGTAGGGCTCAGGGTCATCTCAGCTCTGCTTCTACTTTTTCTATTTCTTTACTTTTTGTTTGGCTTTTCAAGACAAAAAGCCACTAGCTCTGTTCCTGGATTTTCTGACACTCTTTCTGATGGAATACCTGTAAAGAGGTAAATAGGTGGTTTATTTGTGTTTGAAAGGTTTTCATTAGCACTCCCCTCCCCTTCCCTCACCCATCATGCACATGCACACTCTCCCCCCCGTCACACACACACACACACACACACACACACACACACAAGCACACGCACGCGCGCGCGCGCACTTTTCTTAATCAGTTAGCAGCTCTGTTCCGTCGCCTCCGTCTTCCTGTCCAGGCTGCATGTTCTCGTGCACCCCTGCTTCTGGCCACTTTCCCGTCTCGTCCGTCCTCTCCGACAGCCGGGCAGACATCCAAGATCTTTGCCATCTGAGTGGCTCAAGGAGTCTCCCAGATAGTGTTCAGACGAGAGGGATGACCTCACAAGGAATTTATTTTTCCTTTTGGGTCTACGTTTTGTGAGTTGGACACAGGACTGATGTATTTGCTAATTCGAGCCAATGGTGATGGAGCGACTGAACCGGAGCTGAAGTCTCTGATGGCTTTCTGTAGCTCCAGAGAACCTGTTAGGAAGGAAAAGAAAAAAGAAAAAAAACTTAAAGCAGAATCGCCCTTCATCTTAAAATGCAATGTGACTTCTAGTTGGCACACCTACCCTGAATATGCTAGCACCACAGGTAAAATTGTAAGCATATCAAAGTCAATAAATTTGAAGTTATGGTTTTCACAGCAACCATGACTCCTGTGTCAGTGGCATTTTCCATTCCTGCAACAGGCGTCAGGCTTACCAGTCCAATGCAGATGTGCGGCATAGCCAAGTTAGCGACGGAGCTCCCTGACTTGACATCGAACCAGTCAGATCCATCATTACACTTCGTTTAAATGGCACTTGTCAAGTTACTGGCCAAAAAAACTCCTCCATGTGTATGACCCTTCTGAAAAGAAGTACAAACTTACAAGGTTAACCTCCCCCGGGTAAACCAGGGACCCACGGATTCCACATCCCCGTTAGAAGCCCAGAATTCCCCAACTCACATACTCACATGGCTTCTAACCCCTGCGTGTGTGTGTGTGTGTGTTTTTATTTCTCAGCAAACACGTGGAAAAGTTGAAGTACCAGTGGCATGTTAGGATATTTGAGGTAGTTAAGTTGACTTGTTTATAGATCTTTGAAGTTTTATGGACTTTCCAGGTATTTATCTCAAGAACCGAATTTCACCAGAAACATCAAATATCAGTATTAGGAAAGTTCACAGTCTGTAGTCTGATACTTTAACTGCTTAGTAAATATTATAGCCTTTTTTATCAGTGGTGTGTTGGTAACTGATAACATTTTCAATGAACTCTGAAGTTTCTTTATACGCGTGCACCCTCTCAAGCCTAGATATTGAGTTCTATGACTGCGGTAAAGAGATAACACTATCTCCAATGAATAATATAGCTTTTGTGTCTGCCCCACCCCATGAAGTAGCAACAGCATTATAAACTAACTTTGGAATTCCTCCCTCCCAAGCCCTGGCTGGTATCCCAGGCCCATTGTACAGGTGGGCTGGCTAAGACCGCCAGAGCTATAATCCCAAGATACCAATGTATGTGAGTGAGCCCGGCAGCCTGCAGGCATCATTGAATGGAGCAGAAAAGCACCCCTCCAACAAACCATGTAGGGCAAAAGCGTCCCGGGCCTTACCTGAGCAGCCAAAGCAGTGATGGCGCCCGGACGAAAGCTGCTTGGGCCAAGCCGCACAAGTGCGCTAACATAGCTCAAAGTCTGGGGTGTATCATGTCATGACTCTGTCACCTGCAGAACATCGCCTTACCTCTCTAAGCCTTGATCCCCTCAATATGTAAAAGTGACATAATGAGAACACCTCACAACTACAAATTAATAGATGCAAAGTCCTCAGCACGTACTGTGTTCACTTCTCTGCAATCTCTTGGAGCGATTCGGTGTAGGGTCAGGAAGCTGAGGTACTGCCTTCCCCTGTCACCCTAACAGATGTGTGACCTTGAAAACTGTCTCGTTATAGGAGCACCTGGGTGGCTCAGTCCATCAAGCCTCTGCCTTTGGCTCGGGGCATGATCCCGGGTCCTGGGATAGAGCTCCACATCGGGCTCCCTGCTCATTGGGGAGTCTGCTTCTCCCTCTCCCTCTGCCTCTCGGCACAGCTCATTCTCATTCTAATTCTCTCTCTCTCTCCCCACTTTTTCTCTCTCTCCTAAAATCTTTTTTTAAAAAATTGTCTCATTATACTTTAATTCCTTAACCTTTACCTCACAGAAATATTAAAATAATAGGTGAAAATACTTGCAAAATAATTATTTATACCACTGTGTTATCTTTGAAGGTAATTACATGCACCTGAAGTTTC
This sequence comes from Spilogale gracilis, assembly GCA_004023965.1. Taxonomy (NCBI): domain Eukaryota; kingdom Metazoa; phylum Chordata; class Mammalia; order Carnivora; family Mephitidae; genus Spilogale; species Spilogale gracilis. The sequence goes on along the minus strand of PITA01003004.1, from coordinate 142,965 downwards.
AAGGTGAGAAAAACAATAAATAGGATTAGAAAATGGGTTTACTCAAAGACAGCAGGATATTATCGGGGAAAATGATAATGGTACTTTTTCAAGAAGGAAGAGTCTAGCTCATTTAGATCAGGGTCCCAGTTTCTTAAAACAAAAATAACTCTGTTCAGGTAATTCACTGCAATTAGCTGACTGGTTTTCATGTCTGTTCCACTATTCTGGAGAGAAAGTTCTCACTAAAAAATAGCTGCTAAGTATTACCGATGTCCCAGGTGTGTTTTGTGCTTAACTTTTAAGAGTTTTCATAGGGTTCTTTCATGTTTGCTGTAAAGCTTTCTTAATGAAAACAACAAGATCTGGGGCTCCTGGGTGGTTCAGTTGGTTGAGCGACTGCCTTCAGCTCAGGTCGTGATCCCGGAGACCCAGGATCGAGTCCCACATGGGGCTCCCTAATTGACGGGAAGCCTGCTTCTCCCTCTCTCACTCCCCCTGCTTGTGTTCCCTCTCTGGCTGTGTTTCTCTCTGTCAAATAAATAAATAAAATATTTTTTTAAAAAAGAAAAGAAAGCAACAAGATCTAAAAGGATCTCACATATAGAGAAGAATGCTCTAGAAACATGGCCATGTTTCTCTGTTGTGATAAACTATTTCACAACGGGCATTTTTATTTGAGAGTCGAAATATTCAAGGGTCTCCAAAATTTCTGACTCGCACTGAAAGAGGATAAAAGAGTCCTAAAATTACCCTTCCCTTCTGTATGACTCCATAGAAACTTCAAAAAAGAGAGATTCCTTTTCTCCATTACCCCAACCCTGATTCATTCCACAGACTTCAGATGGTGCTACTCATTCTAGGCCTCTCCAATCAATAACAATTATACAAAACTCATTCTCCTGTTTTCTCCTTCACCCTGATATAGAAGAAGACAGATTGAAAATGGGATAAGAAAGCCTTACCTCAGAGCCAGAGCAGGGTCCCTGATGCTACCTGAACGCCCCCGTGCAGTGTGAGTCCATTTACATCTACACACCTAGGGCGTATCTCGGGCGGCCCAGAGGAGAGATAAGGTCCCAGCGCCACCTTCCTTGCCCTTCCCAGCAGGAGGGGTTCAAAGGTCAGAACTCTGCTGCTTCCTTACTGATAAAGTCCACCAGGTTATTCGTTTAAAATGTCACTGAAGATAAATGGGATTCTTCTCCATATGTCGCCATCAGCATTAGTTTTATATCATTAAAATACTTCGGCATTCTACTGTCTGGCTTTGGAACATGTTTTATGTCTGGAACTTACTTTTATTTATTTTATTTTTTATTTTTTGCTTTCAACAAATTTTTGAGTACTCACATGTGTCTGGCAGAGCAGTTAAGTATTAGAAAAGGGAAGAATAATAAGGATAATTACTGTTAAATAGTAATACTCTGAGGGCTACAGGTACAAAGGGAGTTTTTCAAAAAGAAATTCTGTTCTCAGCTGCTCAGGGTATTGTTACAGAACTTAAAATGTGTAAAAACAACGTATTATGTTAAGCACTGCAATAAAGGTAGAAGCCCAGTTTTGTGGGAGTTCCAAAGTAGAAAGCAATAAACTCCCTAGGGGTTCAGGCAGGGCTTTACATTAGAAGTGACACGTGACTACATTCATTTGTAGAGACAGAAAAGGAATTATTGCAATACTATGATTTATTATAGAAATATGTATTTGGTCTTTCAGATGATTAAAATGTATTTCTCACGTGTATTTGGTCTTCATCCATGGTTCCTCATGAACAATTCCCAAAACCCTTGGAATTTTCTAAGTGTTGATGTCACAAAGATGTCTCTCATTAGGAGATGACTTTTGTCCCCCATCTGAGGTTGGAGGGGGTTGCCAGGAGAACCGACCATGTGATTAGAGGGTTGGAACTTTAGGTCCCATCCCCCAGCCCCCAGGAAGGGGAGAGGGCCTGGGGGTTCAATAAATCATCAATGGCCAATGATTCAACCCATCAAGACTATGTAACGAAGCATCCCTAAAAACCCAAGAGGTCAGGCTTGAGCGTGCTTCCAGGTTGGTGACCACGCGGCTGTCCCAGGAGGGTGGCACCCTCAAGCAGGCATGGACGCCCCACACCCTTTCCCCACACCTTGCCCTGGGCAGCTCCTCCATCTGGCTATTCCTGAGTTATATCTTTTTACAAAAGGAGGTGATCTAGTAAATAAAATGTTTCTCCAAGTTCTGCAAGCTGCTGTAGCAAATTAACCAAACATACGGAAGGGGTCACGGGAGCTTCTGATTTATAGCCAATTGGTCACAAGTGCAGGTAATAACCAGCTTGTGTGGTGCTATCTGAAGTCCAAGGAGGGGTCATGGGAACCTCCAAAGGATAGCCAGTTGGCCAGAAGCACAGATTGTCAACCTAAATTGTTTTTTAGGTAAACTGATGCACAATCAAATGACAAAAATAGGACTTTATTTGGGAACAGCAGTGAAAATTGCGATTTGAGGAATGCATGCTGCCGTATGCTGCAGGCACATCCTTCCAGGGTTTGGGATGAGCTGTGTTTACCGGCCAGGAGAGCGAAGACCGGGAAGTCCAGCTGGATTCCAAGCAGTAAGCTTATCAGTTGGAGGAGGCAGAGAAATTCTTGGCAGATGTCCATTGTTCAGGAGATCATCTTGGTCTATAATTCAGGCATTTATCGAAAATCAGTCTCTCACATAACTTTCTGTTCTTCTGGGGGTACATGCGTGATGTTCTCCCTGTCATCTCCTCTGGTTACCTTGTAGATTGAAATCTTTTCACCAGGTAATAACCCGGGCTTGCAGCCGGTCCTTCTGACACTGGGCAGCCTTATGGGACTCCTCCCCCAACCTGAGGAATCTAATGCTGTCTCCAGGCAGATAATGTCAGAACTGAGTTGAGTTGTAGGACAGCCAGGTGGTGTTACAGAGAATGACTTCTTGTGGGGGAAACCTCCATGCATTGAGTAACAAGGACATCAGAAGTGAAACGTCCTGTGTGAGCAGCACCGGAGACTCATGGTTTGAGAAACACAGTAGGGAAGAATAGGGTTTCTCCCTACTTAGGATAGAAAAGGCCGAGGTTTTTTTCTGTGTAATTATACACCATGACCAAGTGGGGTTTTTTTCCAGGTATGTAAATGGTTCAACATTTAAAAATCAATTAACATAATCCATCATGTCAGTGGACTAATGAAGAAAAATCATGTGATCATATAGATAGACACAGAAAAAGCATTTGACAAAATCCAATAGTGATTCACGGTAAAATTTGTCAGCAAACTAGGATTAAAGAGCAACTTCCCCAACTTGCTGAAGAACAATTAGAAAAGACTCAACTAATGTAACATCATACTTAATTGTGAAAAATAAATGGATGTTTCACCCTTCAAAGCAAGAGCGAGATAAAGATGCCCCCTCTCTCCTGTTCAACATTGTACTAGAAGTCCTAGTTAGTGCAAGAAGACAAACAAAAGGAAGTAAAAAATATACAGATTGAAAAGGAAAAAATAAATCTTTCTTTGTTCACAGAGGAGATGATGTAGAAAAACGAGATTTGTAGAAAATAAATAACTCCTAGATTATAACAGAGTCATAGGATACGAGATTAATACACAAAAGCAAGTTATTTTCCATATACCAGTAATAAACAGCTGGAATTTTAAACTAAAAACACAATATAAATTTACATTAGCACCAAAAGACACCTGAAATGCTTAGATATAAACCTAACAAAATATATACGGGATCTATATGCAGAAAACTACAAAGTCTGATGAAAGAAATAAAGGAAATTCTAAATAAACAGAGAGATATTCCATATACATGGATAGGGAGACCCAATTTTGTCGAAGTCTCAGTTTTTCCCCATCTCCAGCTCTGGATTCAATGGAACACCCATCAAAATCTCAGCAAGGTCGTTTGCAGAAATTAAGACTAACTCTACATTGTATACAGCAAGACAAAAGACCCAGAGAAGCAAACAAAATACTGAAGACGAGCAAAGTTGAAGTTTGGCTCTACCCAACATCAAGACTCACTATACAACTAATAAATAAGACAGGGTGGCATCGGCAACAGAATAGACATAGATCCATTTACAAAGGAGGAAAAGCAGTTCAATGTCTTTTCAGTAAACAGTGCTGGGACAATTGGACATTCATATGTGAAAAAGAATGTATGTCTACACACAGAACCTATACATTTAACAACAATTAACTCAAAATTGGTCATACACTGAAATGTAAAATGCGAAACTACAAAACTGCTAGAAGATAACATGGGAGAAAATCTAGAGCTTGGATCTAGCTTTTAGAGACATCCAAAGCATGAGGCATGATAGGAAAACATACACAAGTTGGACTTTATTAAAATTAAAGACTTCTCTGCACAAGACACTGCTGAGAGAATAAAAAGAAAAATCATAGACTGGGAAAAGATATTTGAAAACCACATACCTGTAAAGGACTTGTATCCAGAGTATACACTTAAGACTTAACTATAAGAGAATAAACTAACCAAAGATTGGGCAGAAGATTTGAACCACCCCCTCAGCAGAGAAGATATATGAAGGTCAAATAAGCATATGGAAAGAGGCTTAACACCATTTGTCAATAGAGAACTGCAAATTAAAAGAATAATGAGATAGCACTACACACCCATTAGGATGGCTAAAAGGTCCCAAATTGACAATATCAGATGCTGACAAGGAAGCAGGACAACGGGAGCTCCTATTCACTGCTGGATGGAATGGGAAGTGGTGCTAACTTTGGAAGACAACCTGGCAGTCTCTTTCAAAGCTTACCATAGTCTTAGTGCACAAAAAAGCAACTACATACCCAGGTATTTACCCAATTGAGTGGAAGAAGAAACAAATTTTGAAGAAAAGGTAAAACCCTGCACATGAATATTTCAGATTATTCATAACCAACAAAAATAGAAAGCAATCAAGATGTCCTTCAGTAAGTGAGTGGGTGAAGAAATTGAAGTACATCTGTATGAGGGACCATCCTTCACTGATAAAAAGGAAAGAGCTATCAAGCCATGAGAAGACAGGGAGAAATCTTACCTGCATATTGAAGACCTTGACAGTTTTGAGAAGTAATGCTCAGCTGTATTATAGGATATCCCTCCACTGGAATTTGTTTGATATTTCTCTCATGTTCAGACTGGGCTCTGTGCTTTTAAGAGGAAGATCACAGCAATAAAGAGCCATTGCCATCATATCATATCAAGAGTACATACTGTCAACATGATTTATGAAAGTTAATGTTGACCTTGATCATCTGGTTGAAGTAGTGCTTGTCAGGTTTCTCCGCTGTTATATATAGCCAACAAAAGTCACTCTTTTATTTCCCTTGTCTGTACTGCACTGGTTGCAAAAAGCCACTATGCACAGCATACTCTATAAGGGCAGGAAGTTACACTTCCCCTCATTTAGGGTGGAATGGACCCACAGTTGATTTGGAATTCTGCATCGGATAGGGGTCTCTTCTTCATTTATTCATTTATTCATTAACTTACTTATATCAGTATGGACTGAAGAACATTTATTGAATTCTTTGGGTTTATGCTCTGATACTAATTTATTTTGTTGGTTAAACTGGTAGCTTAGAATATTGTGTACTGTATGATTCCACTTCTAAAACATTCTGAGAAGAGGCAAGGCTATAGAAAGAGTAAAGAGGTCAGGGACTGCTAGGAGAGTGGGAGGCAGGAATAAGTGAACCATGGGGTATTTTTAGGACAACAAAACTGTTCTGTATGATGGGCATATGACATTAGGCATTTGTCAAAATCTATGGAACTTTACAACACCCGGAGCGGACCTTAATGTATGCAGATCTAAAAGTCATTTAGGAGCTTGGGGGATTCAAGGAAAAAACTGAAGACTGACCAGAGAATCTGGCTATATTATAGATGTAGGAAATAATCTCAGGGAAGCAAACGGAAAGCAGTGCTAGACATGAATGGAACCAATAGGACCGAGGAGTCGCACATACCAGCATAAACACATGGACGTCTTTGCCCTGTCAGCTGAGATGGCCTTAAAGAAACGCCACCCAGTAGCAACAAGCATATCTAGTGCCCAAATCTTGGTTTCTACTATCATGTTTTATTTAAAAGAAAACAGGGCTCCTCAAAGAAATGGTTGATTCTAGGACTGGGGCACAGAATATACAAATCGAGCCCAAGACCTTTTATTGTACCAGAAAGTAAGTGCTCAAAATCATAAACATAAAAATCCCCACAGTGATGGGGCATGCCAAAGGGGCACAAGAGGTTCAAGAGTAAGATTTGCTAATGACCCAAGCTGGAACAATTTAACCAACAAAATAAATAAATTAGTATCAGAGCATAAATCCAAAGAATCCAATAAATGTCCTTCAGTCCATACTGATATAAGTAAGTTAATGAATAAATGAATAAATGAAGAAGAGACCCCTATCCGATGCAGAATTCCAAATCAACTGTGGGTCCATTCCATCCTAAATGAGGGGAAGTGTAACTTCCTGCCCTTATAGAGTATGCTGTGCATAGTGGCTTTTTGCAACCAGTGCAGTACAGACAGGGGAAATAAAAGAGTGACTTTTGTTGGCTATATATAACAGCGGAGAAACCTGACAAGCACTACTTCAACCAGATGATCAAGGTCAACATTAACTTTCATAAATCATGTTGACAGTACGTACTCTTGATATGATATGATGGCAATGGCTCTTTATTGCTGTGATCTTCCTCTTAAAAGCACAGAGCCCAGTCTGAACATGAGAGAAATATCAAACAAATTCCAGTGGAGGGATATCCTATAATACAGCTGACCATTACTTCTCAAAACTGTCAAGGTCCTCAAAAACAAAGAAAGTCTGAGGAACGTGACACCCAAGCAGAACTTAAGGAAACATCATAACTAAGTGCTTTGTAGTATTCCGGATGAGATCCTAAAACAGAAAGAGGATATTAGATAAAATCTAAAATCTAAATAAACTATGGACTTCAGTTAATAGGAATATACATCATTATTATATTAGTAAACAAATATTACTTCCTTAATCATAATAATTGTACTATACTAATGTAAGATATTAGTGATCAGATAAACTGCATATGGATGGTGAATATACAGGAACTCTGAGATATTTGTTCAGTTTTCTGTAAACCTAAAACTGTTCTAAAAATAAGGCCTAAAACAAAAAGGCAATATTATTAACTACATGATCAAAATATTTTTATAATTTTATATTCATATAAGATTATTTCTATAGAAAAATATGAAATGCTCAAGAAAACATTTGTCAAAAATGTGCAAGACTTGCTCACTGAAAACTATATATTGACAAGAGAAATTAAAGACATAAATAAATAGAGAAATACCATTTTCAAGGTTCTTAAGACCCAATTATTAAAATCCAATCTCCCGGGGTGCCTGGGGGGCCCAGTGGGTTAAAGCCTCTGCCTTCGGCTCAGGTCATGATCTCAGGGTCCTGGGATTGAGCCCCACATCGGGCTCCCTGCTCGGCGGGAAGCCTGCTTCTCCCCCTCTCACTCCCCCTGCTTGTGTTCCCTCTCTGGCTGTGTTTCTCTCTGTCAAATAAATAAATAAAATATTTTAAAGAAAGAAAGAAAATGCAAATAATCTATAGTAGTCAAAATGACTTTGAAAAAGAACAATTTGGAGCACTCTCACTACATGATATGAAGATTTTCTATCTACTAATTATATAGATACTTATTATCAGGGCAACACAGTCTTGCCATACAGGTAGACAGATAAATAAATTACAATGTATACAGAGTCCTGAAGTAGACTGCCATATATATACGACCAATTGATTTTCAGAAAAGTCTCAAAGCATTTCAATAAGGAAAGGAAAATGTTTCCAACAAATTGCACTGGCCACCCATATGCAAAGGAAAAAAAAATTACCATTTACTTCACAACATATACAAATGAGTCCTAAGCAGGAGGGGGAGGAAGAATCCTAGACCGTATATTGGGGATAAACCAACAAACCTTCTAGAAGAACATACAGGAGAAAAATCATAGTACCCATGGATTTAAGATTTCTTAAATAGGACAAAAATGTCACAAACTATAAAATAAAAATCCATAAAGTGGATTTCCTCCAAATTGCACACTTTTGTTCTTCCAAAGACATTGTTAAGAATATGAAGAAAGATGGGCACCTGGTGGCTCAGTGGGTTAAAGTCTCTGCCTTCGGCTCAGGTCGTGATCTCAGGGTCCTGGGATCGAGGCCTGCATCGGGCTCTCTGCTCTGCAGGGAGCCTGCTTCCTCCTCTCTCTCTGCCTGCCTCTCTGCCTACTTGTGATCTCTCTCTCTGTCAAATAAATAAATAAAATCTTAAAAAAAAAGAATTATGAAGAAAGAAACCACAAACTGGGTGAAATGTTTGTAAATATATATCTGACAAAGGACTTGTATAAAGAACAGTTCTAAAACTCTTATACTTAAGAAGAAAATAAACAACCCAATTAAAAATAGCAAAAAATATTGGCCACTTCTCAAAAAATATATATGGATAGCAAAAAGGTGTATGAAAAGATGCTCACATCATTAGGCCCCCAGAAAATGCTAATGTAAACCAAGAGATGCCGTTGCACACCACCTAGAACTAATCAAAGATTATCCATACCAAGTGTTAGTGAGGAGGTAGAGTGACTGGAACTCTCATACAGTGCTGGTGAGAAGGTAAAAAGGTCCGACCCACTCTGAATCTGAAAGTCAATTTGGTAACTTCTTAATGAGTGAAGCATGTACACCTACCATATTACTCAGCAATTTAACTCCTTGGTAGTTGTTCAAGAGAAATGAAAGCCTATGACCAACCACTTATATGTAGATATTTATAGCAACTCTATTTGCAATAATCAAAAACCCATGTCCTTCAAAAGATATAAACCTGTTATTCATCTGGTAAAATATTGAGGTATGACCATACAATGGAATACTACCCAATAATAAAAGGAATTAACTATTAGTATTTGCAACAACATGAATAACTTTTACAATTATGCTGAGTGAAAGAAACCAAATAACAACAACAAAAGAGTATACATTGTGGGTCGCCTGAGTGACTCAGTAGATTGGAGTGTGTGTCTCTTGATTTCGGCTCAGGTCATGATTTCAGGGTCATAGAACAGAGCCCTGCATCAGGCTCTGCACTCAGCAGGGAGTCTGCTTAAGAATTCTCTTTCTGCCTCTCCCCCTTCCCCTCCTCCCTCTCTAAAATAAATAACTAAATCTTAAAAAAAAAAAAGAATATGCATTATATGATTGCATTTTATGTAAAAATCTAGAACATACAAATTAATCTGTAGTGACAGAAGCAGGTCAGTGTTGCTTAGGAATGGGCCAGGCAGAGTGGAGTGGGAAGGTGTGAGGGACGGCAAAGAGGCATGGAGAAATTTTTGAGGGTAATGAATATGTTCATTATCTTGATTGTGGTGATGGTTCCATGGGTATATACAAAGTCAAAAGTTGTCCAGTTTCACACTTTAGTATTTGCATTTTACCATGTATCAATTACATCTCAGTAAAGCTAAAAACTAAGTGATCAATCCATCCGACTTCCTCTTCTGACTATAGTTCCATCTTTCTGCCTCTACTTCACTTCACTTCAGCAACCCCTCTGATGGCTATACCCTAGACTTGGCCATTACCTAGGTCTCAACCTATTCTGAAATCTCAAACTTAATACAAGCTTGCTTTACTCATACAACCTGTCATTCCAACTCATTCACTTCCTTATTCTCAAGATTTCTAACTTCTCAAGATAACTAACTTTCAAAGCCTAGGTCCCGTGGTCCAGATATTTTGCAATTTTTCTAATTTTTTTCATCATGGTTAACAACTCCCTCTATCACCCCATGCAAGGACACAGATACTCTATGAAAACCTCCACCCTGGACCCCATGCATCTGGTGACACTACTATGTTCTTTGAGATTTAATTTACTTTTCTTTGGAAATGAGAACCTATAGTCCATTACTTCCATCACTCACATTGCTTCCATATTTCTTGAGTCTTATTTTACTCCAGAATCTCTTACCCCTAGGTTGTTTTTTTTTTTTTTTTGAGCTTATTTTGTAAATCCCCAATATCTGATCTATTAAACTCTCCCATTCCACTATTCTATGTCTAAGGCATGTTGAATGCTGAGGGAAAAAAAAACTTACACAATTGGAAATACCATCCCTCCTGATTGTCCCCTAAACCTACACCTGCTCTTCCCCAGTTCACTTACACCAACTCCATCTATAATTATGTAATCCAGAAACACTCAAGAGTTGTCATTTTATTCTCTCCTTTTCCACACCCCACCTGCAGTGTGTCAGGAAATTCTGTTGGTTCCCCCTCTTAAATTTATTCAGAATCCAACCACTTCTCACTATTTCTAATACCACTATTTTGGTCCCAGCTACTATTTCGAATCACTTTCATGACTGCCATAGTTTCCCTTCTGGTCTCCCTCCTTCTTCATTCACCCTCTGTCTATTCACAAGACATCAGCCAGAGTCATCTTTTTAATACCAAGAATGTTCAGATGTCACTTCCCTGTTCAAAACCTGCAATGCTCCCCATTTTACTCAGAGTAAAAACCAAAGCTCCTGCTTGATCTGCACTCCACCATAGCATCTTCTTTGACCTCATCTCCTACTCCTCCCCATCCCTACCTTGCTTAAGAAAAACCATCCATACTGTCCTCCTTGTTCCTTGAGTATGTCAACCACACTCACACCTTGGGCACTGGAATGTTCTCTCCACTATCTACATGGCTAACCCCTTATCTCCTCCAAGTCTTTGCTCAAATGTTATGATCTCAAATAAATTCTACCCTACTTATATTCACGACCTACCTCATCAGCCCCTCAATCTGTTCTATGTTTTTCTTTTTTCTACACTACTTTTCATCTACTATAGACTATAGTTTTCCTCTTTTGTTTCTTGTTAGTCTTCCATCACTAAATATGAATATAATCATCTTGACTACTTTGTTTATCAATGCATCTTATAAGATTCAAAAGTCTTTGCACAAAGAAAGCATTTGGTTAATATTTGTTGAATGAATAAATGAATATTAGTGCTCTCTATATACACTAGTGCATTAAAAGATGGCCTATGGAGTCAAAATATTGAGTTCAAGCCTTTTTCTAACAAGATAATTGTCAAACAATTAAAAAAAAATCTCTCTCTGTATCTCAGTTTCCCTGTCTCTAAAATAGAGGTGATTATTTTATCTGTCTTAAAGAGTTATTGCAGGAATCAAAAAAAGGAATATATTTACAATAATTAAAGTTATAAGTAGAATGCAGTAAACACCCAACAAATATTAGGTATTTCCCAATTCCATTCCTCCCAAAATCTATTTAAAGCACTCTGCCTAGCCTCAGGCCTACCTCCTCTATATTCTCAGTGGATGAACTCGCCCCAGATTAACAGGAACAAATACAGAGTACCAAGCAAGGACTGTTTCTTTCCTCTGTTAAAATGGATTTATACATACACTTGTCTCTTCTCCTTTTCTTTGGTTCTCAGTGGAGAAAGTAACCCTTCTTTCCAGAGCCTGTGCCGTCCATCACTCATGCTCGGCAATCATCTCTTCCCACAACCTCAAGGACAAAGCTCTATTCTATCTTTCTATTTCTATTGTCTTTCCTTCTCAACACACACACACACACACACACACACACACACACACACACACACACACACAGTTCTTCCACATTTGCTCCAAAAATAAATAAAAACCTACTTTCTTAAAATTCAAATCCTTTTCTAAATTACATTCTCTCCTCTTTTCCTTTTTTCATGATAAGTCTTTTTAACTCAGTAGAATATATTGGAGATCTACACTTCTTCTCTTCCTTTCAACTCACTGTTCTTTTCAACTAACTCTATTCTAACATTCTTTTCACAACTCCAGTGAAATTGCTCTCCCCAAGTTCACTAATGACCTCCACATTTCCCAACCCAGTGTTTGGTTTCCTCTTCCCTAACCTGATATGTTTGTGTCTATGACCATTCACCTCCTGCAATGTTAACCTTTCCTGATTCTCTTCTGATCTCCATGACTTGTCTATGTAGACTGTCACCGATTTGTCATCGTCCTTCCTAAATGCCCATTCTTCCTCCAGCTTTTTGCTTTTGGCTGTTTACCTGACTCCTGATTCCTCATCTGAACACGCTGCACTAATAATTATCCCCTGGACTTTGGTTCTTTACATCTGGAAGAAAATCCCAGACTTCCATTAGCATCTGTCCTTAAATTAATCTAATAGAAAAATCATTTGGTCCCAAACTACACCCAATACCAAAATGTTTTCGTCTTTCCAACTTCCATATCTCGTTGAATGATGCTACTGTCCAACCACTTGCCCACAGCAGAAATTTGGCAGGCATCCCAGATTCTTTTTTCTCATTTAGAATTCACACTGAGCTACCAAGTCCTACAGATTCTATCTCCTTAATATCGACTCATCTCCATTCCATCTCTCTATCCCCAAAGTCATTACCTTAATCCAAGCCCTCATCACTTCTTGCCTGGATTACTGCAACTCCCTCCTAACTAGTCTCCTTGCCTCAAGCCTGGCCCAGTTCCAATCCCTACTTCACATAGCTGCCAATGTGCTCTTTCTGAAATACAAATCCAATCATGTCATTTTCCTATTGAAATTCCTTCAATTCCTCTATAGCTTCCAGGATAAAACTGAGACTCTTTAGCTTAACACACAAGATACTTCATGATATGATCCTTGCGTACATGCTACCTTCAATTCTCCTCATTAATCCCCACATTTACCTTGCTCTTGGTACTACACTGCTTACGATTCAACAAATGTCACGTGCTGTTTCACCCTCGTGCCTTCACAAATGGGGGAAGAGAGCACCCCTCCCCACTCCCACCTGGCTGATTGCTTATCTTCCTTGAGGGATGATTTCACCCCCTCTACCTCGATGAAGTCATCCCTGATCCACCAAGGAATGGTAACCTGTCCCTGTGTTTCTTTTACATCTCTTTCCTAACTACTAATATTTACTGATCTCAGCTACATGCCATGCATTGTTTATGTACCTTTCAAACCTTATCACATTTAATTCTTACAATGGCACTTCAAGACAATAATGTTATTACTTTCCTTTACAATGAATAATTGAGATCCTGAGAAGTTCTGTAACTCGTCTAAGTTCATACAGTTTAAATGTAACAAAACCCAGCTTTTTCCTCTCTGAAGCTCCCAAAAATGATGCGAAAGCTGTTTTTTGTCATTGACTATGTTATTGGTTGGCATGGCTATTGATTTCTAGCATAGGATCTGGCATATTAATAATTATTAATAAGTAAATTAGTGAATGTGCTTGTTTTGGGAAATACTGATGTGGGGATACGTACAAGGCCTGTGGATTGGCATGTTGCTTATGAGGCCTTGGAGCTCCAGCAGAAAATCGAAGCTACAGGTAGAGAACTGAGGCCTGCTGGCAGTAGGTGAGACTGAGGAAGGGAGGACATCACCGTGGAGCACAGATCAAGGGGGGAGAACCAAGAGCCGGGGAGTGAGAGAACGGGGTCAGAGAAAACCGGCACCACGGGAATTCTACTGAGGTGGAAGCTGAAATGGACACAGAGATGGAATGGGGTTCGGAAGCTTCACAGAGACGATCCTAAAAAGGTGTCTATGGTCAGGAGTGTGACGAGGCTCAGTTCCACTCTGCCTTTGGCCCCTGGCCACCTGGCCTTGCTGCCTCCCTGAGACGGAGTGGCCTCAGTCTGCATCAGGCTAAGCCTTCGTCTCCTCCCCACAGAGGAGTCCCCAGCACTCCCCATTGAGAGCGCCCTCAACACCCTCTGTGGAAGAGGGCAGACCCTAGCTTCTTCTCACAGAGCCCCCTGAGGCGGAGAGATTAGCATAATTTTTTTTTACATATAAATACAGAGAAAATGAAATAAAAAACATTTAGGTAATAGACTCAGGGTCACATGAAAAATCAGGATTCCAGTTTCTTGCCCACATTTTTTTAAACTTTATTCTTGAAAGGGGAGGGGCCCATTTGACTTAACATAACAAAGGTCCACTTTAATACTTTTGTTTCAGAGAGGGTGACCACAGATAGGGGTTTGTTCGGCCCTCTGCGCACTCTTCCTCTGGGTTGTTCTCGCTCCTTCAGATGTGTGAGCTGTTTGTGCCCAGATGTCCCGGCCCCATGGCTGCTCTCTGGCGGAAAGCTGGACTTTTGTGGAAAATCCTCCCCCTCCTGGAAGTCCTTTCTCTGACACACCAAAGGTCGCTCGTTCTGAAGCACTTGGGAGTGGTGATCCTGAGCGGTGAGTCACCCTCCAGGGACACATCTTACAAGGTTTGGGAGTCCAATTTGCCCAAGAGCAGACTGACTTTCTTCTTATACATTAATGGCTTTCTCACATGCTGTTCTTATTTTAATTAGGTAATGGAAGGCCAGTAACAAAGGAATCTTTCCAGCCTTTAGAAAAATTAAAAAGTGCATGAGTTTTAGAAAACAAGAATAAGAGACCAGAAAGCCTTCTCCAGGAGCATGCAGCTCTCTGCCCTCAGCCCCATCAGTTGTCGCGGGGGGCTGCCCCGGGCTCTGTGCAGATCAGCAGCCGCAGGGGTACAAGGCTTCTTGCTAAATGTATGCCAGGTTTCCTTGCGGGTCTTCAGCTCGTCCTGAATCACCTCGCTCTGTCTTTGCCAGGCCGAGCAGTGCCGCAGAGCCATGGGCGCCCCGGCTCCGTGAGGCCTTACGGAGGATGTCAGTCTTGCTCCACATCTGCATTCATGTGACTTTTGCCTTTTCTTTTTTTTCTTTTCTTTGCGGAGAGAGAGAAGTCCAGCAGTGTGGCCTATTTTCTTTTTCAGCTCTGGGTCCTGCATATCGGTTTGATGTGAGTGTTTTGTTTCTTTTTGTCCTTTTCAAATCTAAGACTCATCAACTGTGACGGGCTGACAGTCCCAGAGACGAGGACCCTGTACTCACGTGCGGCCGCAGGCTTCTGCGGGGACGCACCCATGGACACGCAGCGGTTTGGAAGAGCCACCCTGGGGATCAGAGCGACCCTGCACAGCACCCCAGCCAGCTGAGGTCACACCAGGGAAGGGCCCGTCAGCAGATTGATTCAGGATTATCTCTTATTCTTTCAAGGACAAGTATTTTAACTGTCTTCTCACTGGTCAGTTTTTATCGATTCCTCTTATCTGACTTTATTGCCTGTTTTCCCAATCATCGGCTCCAAAGGGTTATTTAGCAAAGCTCCTACCTAGACGGCAACGGTCCACTTAAGCTTCTGAGCAACATGTATCTTGGCACACTGTTGTCAGTTCCGGGCCCACCAGCCCCTTGCCAGCCCCTCCCAGGACGTCATCTGGAAGCCCCGACCCGATATTCCAGTCGCTGCTTTACGATAAAAGACAAGCACAGGACCTTATTGCTCTAGTCTGTGACTCAGACCCACACACCTGTTGGCACCACTGACCTAAGCATCTTGCTAATGGGAATAAGGTCACATATCCAATCCATGTGTCCCCAAATAATGCAATGAGGTCCACAGGCCCAGGAGATCTTCAGTGTAAGAGTGTTACTCATTGTAGTACTCCTCTAAATTTCTCAGGAAATTCTTGTTGACTTGAACATAACCGCTAAGAGCGAGGATGACTCATCATAGACACATCTTCAGTTCTGGAAAAAATAACTCCAACTCCACTCCCTACTGAAAGTGGATCAAGTCATCATTTGCACATCAGATGCCACAGTGGCTCAGATGCTTTTCTCTTCTTCCCATTGTCACTACTAAAGCAACAATTTGGGACTGATATTCCTAGGACCATGGCAATTGCTAAAAAAGAGGTCACGACTATTATTACCATCTCTTCCTGGATGAAACAACTTATAAGGGCCTCTGTAAACTGCTATGCTAACAATATCATATATGAATATGTTACATTGCCTACTGGAGAGCTTCTGCTTCTATCAGTACAATTGGTAGCACAAGATTGGGGTATTTTCTTGAAGAAAAGCAAACAGGGTGGATGGGCAGGAAGAGAAAAATGGCTTCATGTAATCACACAAGTTCAAAGGAATGAATATCCTCCCCTTTCAGTCTGGTCTCCAAACTACCGAACAAGTTCAAGGAAACCCCTCATAATGAACCATGACCAATAGACACAGATCCAGCCCTCACCATGAAAACCAACCAGTGATTTTTTTTTTTCCATGCCAACTGATGTGAAATCCTGTCAACAGACTGAAAATGACTGTGAGACAGAAAACTAACTTTTCTGAGGCAAAAGCATCAGGGAGAGTGAAGAACAGGCTTTCAGAAAACAAAAGTGGTCAATAGTACTGAATTACAACCAAGTGCTTTGACTTTCCATCCTAGAGGTCCCAGCTAAACATTGCCCTGTGTGGTCAGTTACCAGGCATTAGAGCTTGCAACGGGTTGGAGAGGACAAGGCATATTAATGACAGATTCTCACTTCAACTGAGAAGTAAGCCAAGTATGACTGTGTGCAAAGCCACTTCTGGCCTATTTTTTCACTATTAGCACTCCTTTTCCTCACTCTGCCCCCAAATCAGGTGAATCTGACCACGGTTTCTTGCTCCCACTTCCTCTCCTCCCCCATTAGGTGGACCACTGTGGCGATATGTGGGAAGGACTACTCCAAGAACTCTAGAAGTATTACCACATGAAAGAAGTCTTGCCAGACTGTAAAGTTTTAAGATTATTCAAAAGCTTTCTAATTCCTAAACTGTCATAACTCCCTCATAGATACACACAATGATGAGTTCTGGAAACGTTAAAAGTAAATCTGATATCAATATACCTGAGCATTTTTAAATCCAGGAGGATAACATTCATTTAACGAATATTTTTGTAAAATGTTGCGCTCAGAACTGTGCCAAGATCCTGATGATGAAGCCGTGAACAGGGACATGTCCCTGCCCCCAAGTCCTGTAGGAAACTATAGGAAAGATAGACTGCAAACAAATTGTTCTCAAATGGTGGGATGAACTTTGTAAAAGGGGAGTGAATGGGACCATGCAGGCTTTTAACAGGAGAAATCAACCTGGTCTGTAAAGCCTTCCCTGGGAGAGGAAGACATTTACCTGGAGATGTATGGAGTTATGTGAGGATGAATGGAAGGAGGGAATTCTAGGCTGGAGGACAAGTATGTGTGCTGACTCTGAGCTAAAAAGAGAAGTCTAGGGGGCCCTGGGGGGCTCAGTTGGTTAAGCATCTGCCTTTGGCTCAAGTCATGGTCCTAGTGTCCTGGGATCAAGGCCCACCTCAGGCTCCCTGCTCATCAGGGTATCTGATTCTCCTCTCCCTCTGGCCCTCCCTGCCACTCGTGTGTTCTCTCTTCCCCCATCTGAAAAAAAGAAAGGAAGGAGGGAAAGAAGGAAGGAAGGAAGAAAGGAAGGAAGGAAGGAAGGAAGGGAAGAAAGAAGGAAGGAAGGAAGAAAGGAAGGAAGGAAGGAAGGAAGGAAGGAAGGAAGGAAGGAAGGGAGGAAAGAAGGAAGGAAGGAAAGAAGAAAAGTCTAGAAGCAGCAGGAAAACAGTTCACTGGAGAGTGAGGAGGAGAGTTTGACTGGAGAAGGACAGAGATTGTCAGAGGTCGCATCCCTGGAGTCCTGGTAAGCCATGTTTCAGTGTGGACATCAGGACATCTTTCAGTGTGCTATTGTGACTGATTGTGGTAAACAGAGCTGACTCTGTGTCAAGTGGAATTTTCACATCCAAGATTCACAGAATCGGAGAGTTGGAAGGTTCCTTCAAAGATACCTAACCCAGGTGTCCACGAATTAATGGGGGCAGAAAGTCCTTCCATGAACACACCCTATGGTGTTTTAAACTCATCCCTTGTTCGTATAAATCAAACTGTTCAAAACTTCTTTTCAACCTCAACCTGCTTCCTTGAAACCTCCACCATATTTATGCCCTCTGGAGTTTCATAGAACCAGTCTAATCCTTTCCCACCTGATAGTTTCTCAAATGTTTAAAGACAACTAGAATTACGTCTTCTCTTCCCCTGGCTACAAACACCTAATTCTTCTAACTGCTCTTCATATTATGTGATTCTAGACCAGCTCACCATGCTACTCATACTTCTTGGGACAGGCCTCAGTCTGTCAAGAGAAAATAAATCTGAATACAGACACTGAGTTATTAACCTACTTTGCTTATATATAGTTTCTTTGCCCTAGAACACTAAATCTGGCATGCCTGGCTCTCAGAAACCACTAATTCTCTTTTTCATTACATAGGGAACCTTCAGGGGCATGGTACGATCCCCTGTCAAATAAGTATTTGATTAATATCATTAATTAACTGAATGGCCTTTCTATATTTATTCCTGAGTCAATGACATGGTTTAGCATAATTTATAAAATCTAGAAAAGCATGTGTAATGACAAATTTCAGGAAAACTAGCGTGAATACACCTGCTGACCTATGAGACCAGCAGAAGTCAGTTGAGTCTTCCACAATAGGGAAAACCACAACATTGGGAAAAACTCACCCTTTCAGAAATAATCAGTGTGGTCCATTGACCTCCATTACAAAATGTTATTCTTATGTTAAATCCTGCCAGCCCCATATGCCAGGAATAACCCAAGTACGAGAATTTCTGGTCATCTATATAACCCTGTGATCACAACGCTTCATTAAGAAGTGGGAATTGGGAAGGCTTTTGAGACTGTTTTATTTTGCCTTGTCATGATATTCCACATTTGGCTTTAAAATTTGGCTTAAGGGGCACCTGGGTGGTTTAGTTGCTAAGTGTCTGCCTTTGACTCAGGTCATGATCCCAGAATCCCAGGATGGAGTCCTGCATCAAGCTCCCTGCTCAGTGGGAAATCTACTTCTCCCTCTTTCACTCCCCCAGCTCGTGTTCCCTGTCTAGCTGTGTTACTCTCTAAATAAAATCTTTAAAAAAATGAATTAAATTAAAAAATAAAAATAAATAAAATGTGAGGGGAGAAAGGAGAGTGAAAGAAAGGAAAGGAAAAGAAAAAAAAGAAAAGAAGGGATACCTGGGTGACTCAGTCATTAAGCATCTGTTTTCGACTCAGGCCATGATCATGGAGTCCTGGGATGGAGCCCCAGGGTTCCTCCTGGGCAGAAATCCTGCTTCTTCCTCTCTCACTCCCCTTGCTTGTGTTCCCTCTCTATTTGTGTTTCTCTACATCAAATAAATAAAATCTTAAGAAAGAAAGAAAGAAAGAAAGAAAGAAAGAAAGAAAGAAAGAAAGAGGGAAAAGAGAAAAGAAAGAAAAGAAAGGAAAGGAAAGGAAAGGAAAGGAAAGGAAAGGAAAGGAAAGGAAAGGAAAGGAAAGGAAAGGAAAGGGGGGGAAGGGAAGGGAAGGGAAGGGAAGGGAAGAAGGAAAAGAAAATAAAAGAAAAGAAAAGAAAAGAAAAAAAGAAAAGAAAAGAAAAGAAAAGAAAAAAAGACAAGCCAAGAAAAGAGAAAATATATACCAGGGAAAAAAGAAAGCTAAGACAAAGGGAAGAAGGGAACAAGTAGAGAACGGCAGATTTTCCTCCATACCATTCCTCCACCGCTGTCCCAAGTCCCCATTGTTATTTGACTGTTTGTTGAAATTCACTTACCATTTCATAAAAATTCTAAGAAAAGACCTCAAGAGCTCCTTTAGGATCCAGCTCCGAGGAGCGCACGTCCCTCCAACTATCTTCGTGCTCTCTGGCACCTCATAGCACACATGCACTGAAAATTCATCCTCGTGTCACATTAGAGCAAAGGGGAAAGTCACAACATGGTGTGTTTAGAAATAAACTATTTGAAGATAATGAAGAAAGTTCCCTGGTTTAATTGGGTTAAATAATCTGGTCTCACTTGTTTTCTCTCCTCCTGTGAGTTTTCATTAAAGCGTTCTTGGTTTCTGACTGGACTATTTTGTGTGTCCATCGTAAGGCAACCTGAGCAACTGCAAAATCCTCTCCGTGTAGGCGCCCTGGTTCCCACAGGCGTGCACACCCCTGAGCACAGGTCCCCTGAGGCGCAGGCCTGGCCCCCTGCCACCATCTTGAACACCAACATGCGGAGAAGGGGAGCGACTCACAAAGGCTCTTCAAGAAATTGCAAATGGAAGAGAAAAAGTTTTCCAAGATGATGCAAATCCAAACAGAAAAGGTGAGGGCTGGAGTAGTGCCAGGACTCATACTCCTGTCCCAACAGAGACGGAAGCTCGCAATGAATCACAGTGGGCTCTGCATTCTGTTTTGCTGAGTCTGTCTATTGCCCAGCATGTTTAAAGTGACAATGAAATACATCTGCAGTAGCTGAAAAGTTAGTGTTGAAGCTGAGAATTATAGTCTCCAGGGAAATGAGTCCTCCTCAGCACCATCAGAACCGTTGGGCATGTAGCGGACTTTCATGCCACACGGCCCAGCCAAGTCTTGAGGTGTCAAAGCCATGATTTTTATTAAGTAAAGTTTGTATTTCCCTCAGAACGTGAAAAAGAAATGCAAAGTATGAATAAAAAGAAAACATAAAACATATAAAAATAAAAATATAAATATAAATAAAAAATATAAAATATAAAAGAAAAATTAAAAAATAAAATAAATAAAAGAATAATAAAAGAAAAGAAAAAGATAAAAGAAAATAAATAAATAAAAATAAAATAATAATAAACAAAATAAAACATGTGCTTATAAACACAAACACACGTGTTTGTATCTGTACTATTATCTCTTCATAAAATTTTACAAAGATTCCAAATGGCACAGAACTGAGTAGACAACTATCCATACATACCTGAAATTAGTTCTTTTATTATAATATTTTAACTCTCTGTAGTTAATAGTTGCATGAAATGTTTCAGTTTGTCTAGTTTCATGAAATGTTTCACATCATGGGATTCATTGAAACATACATGTGAGATGAATACCTCAGAAACATTCCTCTTTATGTGAATCATTTGCGTCTCAAAAGAATTAATGAACGCAGAAGCTAAAGGTTATACAATATGGCTTTTATCAAAATGGCTTTCCTCTAAAATGCTAAGTTATGAAATTTTAACAAAATTATCATGTTGTTTGTACACAGTGAGACTCTATATTATGTCAAATATCTCAAAAACTGACCTCTCATGTGCCAGCAAAACCTAAGCCTGCCATTATTGTTTTACTTTTTCTATGCTTATTACTATTACTATTTTCAGATTATAATCTGCCACATTTGTTGTGGATCAGCCAAGGGAGTTTTTATGATCTAAATACATACAAATTGGTTGGGGAAAAAAAAAACCTAAATTTAGGAGTAAATTCTGATTTATGGGAATTTTATAGAAAACATTTATAATTTTGATATATTAAAATGTACAATAAACTTTATAATTAAAATCAGAATGACCTAGGAAGCACATTGTTCTTACTTAAGAAAACACAAAATTGGATTGCAACTCAATTAGCATTTTTGGGTCTCATTATAAAACTAGAGACCTTGCCTCAGTGATCTATTAAATTCTCCTCTCTGATTAGACTTTTCAAATTCACTGTTAGGCCTAACTGATCTCTTTAAACTCTTTAAGCTCTGCTAATAAAAAATAAATAAATAAATAGCACAGTTTATCTTGTGGAGAGTTATTAGCGTTACATAGTAAAAATGTATATTTTGTTAGTATTTCCTTTACTAAAATCTTAGGAAAAACTGAATATCCATTTTCTTGTAGTTATTCCAGAGAGTTGGAAGTTCCGAGAAGTAGGTGTGTTCTACTAAAGACAATTATAATTTCATCCGTGTGATATTACCTCCTCCCAAGAAGCTCGCTGACTTGTCCCCAGGAAAGAATAGCATTGCTTTGGAAAAGAAAAGCCTCATTCCTTGTACTTTCCCTCGCTTCTAAGGTACCGTGGTTGAGCTGTTCCAAGAGATGTTTCATAACGGCATGCATCTCGTGCTGTAATTTATCCCAAACCACTTACTCATGAATATAAGGTTGTTTCCCACAATAATTATTATTTTAAATTTTCCTCTCTTTTCACAATATAGTGCTCTTAAATAATGATCTTTTCTTCTGGAATTTAATATAACTAATTATAAAAACAAACACACTACTCACAATAGCCTCTAAATCACCACATTTCTCTACTGTTCCCAGGAGGTCCCAGAATGCAAAGGAATGGTTTATCCACATTGGCTGTTTCAAAATCCTGATATATTTTCCAGATGCCCACTTATTATTCTATGGTTCATAGCAACAAAGTAGGAAAATTAGTGAGTGAGTCATTTCTACCAAGACTTTACACAGTGCTTTTGGCTAAGTTGCCTAAACATTGCTTTGAATTCTTTATCAGGAAAAGAACAAAAGTAAAAGAAAAAGAGTTATTATATTACAAAAAATGATTGAATAAAAATCTTCAGAAATTGGTTCTTCTATCAAAAACCTTTTGAGCTGGCAAGAACTATCTGGAACAACTATTGGGGAACTCTGAGGTCTAGACAAATACTTGTAGGGGGGCTATTTGAGGTAGAAGGAGGCTGACAAATTTCATTGGGGTGTGTGTGTGTGTGTGTGTGTGTGTGTGTTTCACATAGTGACAATATCCCCCATTCCCAACCCCTGTGGCAACTGTAAGGTGTAGGGATGGCACCCCTGATCCTCATGTGGTCAGTCCATGTCAGTTTGAAGAATAAGGACTTCATATTCCAAAAATAGGGATTATCCATTCTGACAATCACTTCTGATAGCTGAGGGGCCAGCACATGGGCTGACCATTATATCAAACCATGCAGACAGAGTGATTTCTCCAACCACATTGGACAGAGGAAATTTAAAAACCGAGATGCATTTTTTAAATTTTCTTTTCTTACTGGACCTGAACACTTCAGGAAATCTCTGTGAGGTCACTGACACTGAAGTGACCGCGTATGACAAGGAACATAGTCTTTGTAAAAATAGATTGGAAAATTCACTTTAAAAAGGGATAGACCCAGCTTTCATAGCAAAAGCAGTACCTGCAGGGGGATAGAATCTGATTTCTAGAATTGCCATATCGTAATATTCAGACTTCCACATCTCAACAAAATAATTATAAAGCACACGGAGAAACAGGAAAGTATAACCTATTCACAGGAAAAAAAGAGAAATTAACAAAACCATACCAAACTTTGGACTTACTAGATAAAAACTTGAAATTAACTGGCTTAAATATGCTCAAAGAGCTAAAGGAAACCATGAAGAAAGAACTAAAGGAAGTCAGGAGAATGGTATGTGTACGGCTCAGTAAAAGGCAAGAGATTTGTACAATCTGAAGACACACATGAATGAATCAATCAGTAATATCAATACAAAGATAAAAACTATTAAAAAGAAAACAAAAAATTCTGGAGTTGAAATAAAACAGAATTTTTTAAAAATATTCACTAGAAGTAGTCAAAAACAGATTTAAACAGGCAGAAAAAAGAATCAGTGAACCTAAAGATAGTTAATTGTGATTATCCAATCTGAGGAGCAGAAAAAGGGAAAAAAAGACAAAGCTCTAAGCTTCCATGGCATGCTATTAAATACCATCATATGCATGATGGGGGGGGGGGGCGTTCCCAGAAGGAGAAGAGAGAAAAAAAGATAAGACAAAATATTTGAAGAAATAGTGGCCAAACATTTGCCAAATTTACTCCTGGAATGCAAGGGCATATCATCTTAACAGATACTGAAAAAGCATTTGCCAATATTCAACACCCTCGCATGACAAAAACAATCAGCCCATTAGGAATAGAAAAGAATTCCTTAACATGATGTAGGACATTCAGGAGAAAACATCAGCTAACATCACACTGAATGGCAAAAGATCTAAAACTTACACCCTAAATCAAGAGTAAGACAAGGATGTCTGCATTCACCATTGGTATTCATGATTGTACCAGAAGTTCTGGCCAGAGAAATGAGGCAAGAAAAAAATGAAAGACATCTAAATTGAAAAAATGAAGTAAAACCAACCCTATTCACAGATGATACAATCTCACATATAGGGAATTCCAGAGTACACACACACACACACACACACACACACACACACACGGCTAAAGAAAATAAATGTAGTAAAATTAGGATATAAGATAAACACACAAATAAATTTATGTTTCTATACACCAGGAATACACAATCCAAAAAGGAAATTGACAAAACAATTCCATTAACAATAACATTCTAAGACTAAATTTAACCAAGCAGATGAAAGACTTTTTTTTACTGAAAATCAGAACATAGTGCTGACAGAAATTAAAGAAAACTTAAACATATGGAAAGACTTATGTTCATGGACTGGAAGATCTAATGTTGTTAATATGGCAATAATCATTGTTAGAATGGTTATAGTGTCCAAGACAATCTACAGATTCAATGTAATCCCTATCAAAATTCCAATGGCCTTCTTTTCATAAATGAAAAACCTAATTCTTAAATTCATATAGAATCGCAAAAGTCCCCAAACAGCCAAAAATTTTTTGAAAAGGAAAATAAAGTAATAGAACTCATACTGGTAATTTCAAAACTTACTAAAAGTTACAGTAACCAAAATAATTTGGTAATGTTATAAGAACATAGAGAGAAAAAATAGAACTGAGAGTTCAGAAAAAATGCCAACTGATTTTCAACAATGGTGCCAAGACCATTTAATGGGTAAAGCACCCTTCCACAGATGGTTCTAGGACAGTTGAATAACCACATACAGAGAATGAAGTGATACCTCTAATATATATAAAATATCAGATATAAAAATTAACTCAAAATGGATCAATGACCAAACATAAGGGTTACAACTATAAAACTATTAGAAGAAAACATAGGAGAAAATCTTTATTTTTCAGATTTGGCAATGGATTCTTAGTATAATTCCAAAAGCATGAACAATTGAAAATTGAGAAACTAGATTTCATCAGATTAAGAACTCCGTGCTACAAATGACATTATTAAGAAAATGAAAATGAAATCTACAGAGGGGTGAGGAAATACTGCGAAATAATATATCTCATAAGGGGCTAGTATACAGAATACATAAAGAACATGTTCAACAATACATAAAGAACAGTTCAACAATACATAACACAATTTAAAAATGGAACAAAGGAATTGAATAAACATATCTGCAATGAATACATACAAATAACCAACAATCATATGAAGATATATTATG
The DNA here is from genome assembly GCA_004023965.1 of Spilogale gracilis. Lineage (NCBI taxonomy): Eukaryota > Metazoa > Chordata > Mammalia > Carnivora > Mephitidae > Spilogale > Spilogale gracilis. The sequence continues at coordinate 117,786 of PITA01003004.1, read as the reverse complement.
CATCACTGATTGTTAAAGAAACAAAGATTAAAACCACAATGAGGGATGCCTGGGTGGCTCAGCGGGTTAAAGCCTCTACCTTCAGCTCAGGTCATGATCTCAGGGTCCTGGGAGGCCCGCATCAGGCTCTCTGCTCAGCAGGGAACCTGCTTCCTCCTTTCTCTCTGCCTGCCTCTCTGCCTACTTGTGATCTCTCTCTCTCTGTCAAATAAATAAATAAAATCTTAAAAAAAAAAAAACACAGACACACACAATGAGATATCGCTTTACATCCACTAGGTTGGTTTTGTTTTTGTTTTTGTTTTTGATTTTTTAAGATTTCTTTTTTTATTTGAGAGAGAAAGAGAGTGAGAGAGAGAACATGGGCATGGGGGAGGGTCAGAGGGAGAAGGATAAGCAGGCTCCCTGTGGAGCAGCGAGTCTGACACAGGGCTCAGTTCCCTGACACCAGGATCATGACCTGGGTCAAAAGCCCATGCTTGGGCCCCAGGGTGGCTCAGAGGGTTAGAGCCTCTGCCTTCGGCTCAGGTCATGATATCAGGCTCCTGGGATCAAGGCCTCCATCGGGCTCTCTGCTCAGCAGGGAGCCGGCTTCCTCCTCTCTCTCTCTCTCTGCTTCTCTGCCTGCTCTGCTCATGGTCTCTCTCTGTCAAATAACTAAATAAAATCTTAAAAAGAAAAAAAAAAGCCCATGCTTAACCAACTGAGCCACTAAGGCGCCCCACTGGTTGGCTTTAATGAAGAAAGTAGAAAATCACATGTTTGGCAAGGATGTGGAGAAAATAAGAGACGTCATACATTGCAGGTAACAGTGTAAAATTGTGCAGTCACTGTGGAAAACACTCTAGAGATTATTCAAACATTTAAATATAGAATTAACACATGACCCAGCAATTCCACTCATATGTATATACCTAAAGGAAATTAAACCACATGCCCACACATTAAATTGTACACAAAAATAACCGCATTATTCACAGTAGCTGAAAGTTAGAAACAATCCCAATGTTCATCAATACATGAATGGGTAAATAAACTGTGGTAAATACATACAATGGAATAATATCCAACTAAGAAAAGGAACAAAGGACTGATACATATTACCCTTAGATAAACCTGAAATACATTATGCTAAATAAAAGAAGCCAGATGCAAGAGACCACATATTATATGATTTTATTATATTATACATCAGTCAGGATTCTCCAGAGAAATAGCATCAGTAGGAGATATACACAGAAAATAAGATTTATTGCACACAATTGGCTCGTGAGGTTTTAGAGGCTGACAAGATGTGCAGGTGAATCCCATGCTGGACACCCAGCATAGTCAAGTTCATTTCAGTCCAGTCTGTTAGGCTCCAGACCAAGAAGAGCTAACGTTCGGTTCCAGTCCAAAGGAAGGAAAAAATGTCAAGGTCCCAGTTCGAAGGCCATCAGACAGGAAGAAGTCCATTTTTGGTCTCTTCAGGCCTTCAAGTAATCAGATGAGGCCAACCCACATTAGGAGGAGCAGTCTGCTTTATATATTCTACTAATTTAAATGTTAATCTCATTCAAAATACTCTCCCAGCAACGCACAGAATAATGTCTGAGTCAGTGTCTGAGTGCCCTGTGGCCCAGTCAAGTTGACATATAAAATCAACCATCACTTATGATCCATCCAGACCAGGCGAATCCATGAAGACACGAACTCCATGATTGGGGGAAGGAAAAATGATTACTCAGTGGGTCGAGGGTATGCTAGAGAGAGCTGGTCATTGCACATTATAAATACACTAAGTGTCACTGAATTGTGCATTAAAATAATAATGAATTGTACATTTAAGATGAATCGAATTGTATCTCGAAAGTACAGAATCAGGGCGCCTGAGGGGCTCAGTCAGTGAAGCATCTTCCTTTGGCTCAGGCCATGCTCCCAGGGTCCTGGGAGGAGTCGGCTTCTCTCTCCGCCTGCCATTCCCCCTGCTTGTGCTCACTCTCTCTCTCTCTCTTACAAATAAGTAAGTAAAAATATTTTAAAAAGAAGTAAGAAGTAATTTTTAAGTAATAGAATTGTGAATTTGACAGCAAGAACTTAGTGACTATCCTTAGGAACTTCCATTACATTAAATATATATTAATATGTCAAATATATATATATTCTAGTCCCAACAATGATGCTGGAAATGCAACTAAAGGAATTGGAAATATCTAATATAAAAATTTATCAAAAAAAATTCTCCCTCTTGAAGTAACATTGTCCCTTCTCAAAATACTTGGGAGAAAAGCTGAAATATGCAGAATCCTGGAATACATATACAGAAAGCATGAGTTAGAGAATGCCTTAAAGATTAAAAAACTCAGCAAAGCATAATTTATTTAATTGAACTACCTCATCAATGAAGGCCAGATGATAGTAATGCATAGTGATTCCTTACCCACATGGAAAAATGATGTAACCATTTTCTGTGTGCGTGTGGTGTTTGTGTGTGTGCGTATGTGTTTTAAAAATGAAGATTCTATACTCACTGTAAGTCAAAATAAGAATCAGAGAAATAGGTGTGTCAGTCCAGCCTCTTGCCAATGCAGGCTTATTCCCTAGGCTGGGACTGTGAGTATTTTGTCTAGAGGAGTTTCAAATGACTCAGAGGAGAAGGCCCCACATCATTCTGTGGGAATGGAGGCTACAGCCCAGAAAACTAAGGAAACATGTCCTTACACCTTCAGCTTTCACTTTATTTGGCTTGGATTCTCCCAGTTATGTTATGCTATATAAAAAGACTCTTAAACATAAACACACACACATACAGACACACACACTCATTCACTCCTCATAATCGTTACTCTGGAGACTATTTCACCCTCCCCTAAGATGCTCAGGATCTATTTATACATAAAATGCTAAAAACTAATAGATTAGAGATTAATAGTTAGATTGAGATTAAATAGAATCAGCCTTTATTCCCCTTTGCTTTCATACATCACTGTACCAGAATGGGACTGCTAGTCTTCTTTTTTATTTACATATTTATTTATTTTTTAAGATTTTATTTATTTATTCGACAGGGAGAAACACAGCTAGAGAGGGACATAAACAGGGGGAGTGAGAGAGGAAGAAGTAAGCTTCCTGCCGAGCAGGGAGCCCGATGTGGGGCTTGATCCCAGGACTCCGGGATCATGACCTGAGTGGAAGGCAGATGCCCAACGACTGAGCCACCCAGGCGCCCTGGATTGGTAGTCTTCTAGAATCTTCAGGTGCCATTTATTTACCAAGGTATCTCCATCAACTCATTTTATAGAGAGTCCCCAACTCATGATGGTTTGGCTTACTTTGTTTTTTGTTTGTTTGTTTGTTTTACTGTACAATGATGTGAAAGCACCATGCATTCAGAAGAAACTATACTTGGAATTTCAAATTTGGATCTTTTCCCAGGCTAGCCATATGTAGTACGATGTTCTCTCGTGATGCTGGGTAGCAGCTCCCAGTCAGCCATGCGACCATGAGGGCCAACAAGCAACAACACACTGACAACCCTTTTGTCCCCATATAGTCATTCTGTTCGTCACTTTCAGTACAGTACACAATTCAGTACATTAAATGAATTATTCAGCATTTTATTATACAACAGGCTTTGTGTTCAATGATTTTTCTCAACCACAGGCTAATGTTAGTGTCCAAGCAAGCTTAAGGCAGGTTGGGCTAAGCTACGATGCTCAGTAGGTTAGGTGTATTATATGTGTTTTTGACTTATGATATCCTTATCTTACAGTGAGTTTATTGGGACATAAACCCACTGTAAGTGGAGGTAGATGTGTATTTGAATCTTAGATCCCTGATGTATACAATACTTTTCAGGGTATTTTGGTAGATGTTCTATTAGTCTTATTTTGTTTCATATTGCCTTTTTTACTATCTAATTCTCACCCTTATTTTAAAGCTTTCTGTATTCATTTAAGTGTGTGATTATTACAAAAAGTGGTAAGTGGACATATATTACAACACAACAAAACGGTAATCTTTAATGAGAGTAGTCTATTTACATATACAATAATGGCTAATATACTTGATTTTACACACACATACAAATGTTTCAAATTATAGTTTCTTTTTTTAAAAGAAAATTTCCTTGGTTTTGTTAGTTTGATCATTTCTAATTATTCTTTTTCCTGAAATTAATTTGTATATCCCACCATAACATTTTTATTCTATTAATAGTTATATCTCATAATTTTCTGTTTTTGAAAACAAGCTACCCAATATCTGCCCCACAAAGATGCAGTGCTTCATTCTTAAATTGGATAGTTTTTCTCACCAAAATGCTTTTTTCCTCATTATTTCTCTCTATGTATAATTATGTTCTATTTTGAGATATTTTGTGCACTTGACCTTCTAGCTCTTAAAGTGGAGTCTCAGCGGGGACCACTTTATCTGCAATTCCTTCATTGTTTAGTTAGAAAATTCCGTCTTCAGGTTTAGCTAGTAGGTAGCCTCCTTAATTTAATATTTCAGCTTAAATATCTCTTACACCACTTTTATCTTTCTCCTCTAGACTTGAAATGCACAATTTCTGCCCAATGTCCCCCTCCCTGAATATTTGTAGAGACTCCTGTGTGGACAGAAACGTGTTTCAGTGGAGTACCGGTATGAGCAAAGGCAGTATCTTCACAGGTGATGAAGCATAAAGCCCCCTTTAAGTCACAGGTATAAAAGCAGAAAACCTGCTGGGCTTCACTGAAGTCCCTAGTCAACCTCAGGACAGTGAAGACCTGTCCCCCCTGTTCAGCTCTCACTTGGTTTCATGGAGGCCAAGGGAACGCCACACCATCTCATGGTTTCATGGAGGCCAAGAGAACGCCACACCATCTCAGGGTTTCATGGAGGCCAAGGGAGCGCCACACCATCTCATGGTTTCATGGAGGCCAAGGGAATGCCACACCATCTCATGGTTTCATGGAGGCCAAGGGAACGCCACACAATCTCATGAAGCTATGGTTGACATGACACAGAGATCCTTGCAGCTCTCTGAGCCAAGCTCTTTCCAAGATCTGCAGCTTTCTGGCCCTCACCCCAGGCTTCTTGTTAGTTTTCCAGACACTTTCCCAGCCCAGGGGAGAGAAGACCTGCAATCATCTTCTCTACCAAGACCAAGGCCTCAACTGTATTCAGGTACACAGGGGCCTTGAAACCCAGTAGGAGAGGCACTAAATTGGGTTATGAGGGCAGGTGATGCCTCTACACTCAAACTACCATCATTTTCTTGTTCTGCTCATTACCTATACACTAAGTCAGGCTTTTGAATATTAGTTTTAAATAATCTAGTACCTTTAAGCTAGTTTCCTTGACTATAACCTCTGCCCTCTAATCCAGTGGTAGCCAAGCTGACTGGCATAGTGGAATCATCTGGAGATTCCTTACACAGATGGACCTCTGGGGCCCACTCTGAACTAGGAAGTCAGAACCTCCAGGAACTATACAGTACTGCTTGTTTGTGGCTGCTTCCCACGGAGCAGGCTTAGCTCCTAAATTAAAAGGTGCAGCTTCTTGGACTGTAGAACAATACTATATAACATTTCAAAGAGTTGTATAACACCTTAGAGGGCCCAACACAATGGGGAGGACAAAACATGAACTTTGGTAGTCAGCAGGGGTAGGAATGTAAAATAATACTTCACTTCTGGGTAACATAAGTGGTAGAAGTGGAAATAGGGATTGTAATAAGATAGTACAAAAAGGAACTCATTAGAGGCTGGCTGAAGGTGGGAGGGAGTGGCTCTGCATGGTACAGGTCTATTAGGAAAGGCTTCCAAAGAAGATGGTGGGGCAGGGTTAGGAGAAGGAAGGCAGCATCTGCTAAACATGCAAGATTTTTGTTTCTGCACCTATACCAAGTGTCACCACAAGTGTGTCAACAGTAGAGAGGGGCTTTTTGTTCACAGAGACCATGATTTGTAGTCACTAGATTTTTTTTAAGCTAATATGCAAATTATTAAACTTGTAAGTACAAAAACCCAGCAGTCTCAAGTTTTAAGTTCAACTTACAAATATTTTTTTAAATTTATTTTTATTCTAATTTTTGTATGTGCTTTCTATTTTTTATTTGTTTATTTATTTTCTTTTTTTAAGATTTTATTTATTTATCTGACAGAGAGATATCACAAGTAGGCAGAGAGGCAGGCAGAGAGAGAGGAGGAAGCAGGCTCCCTGCTGAGCAGAGAGCCTGACACAGGCCCCAATCCCAGGACCCTGAGATCATGACCTGAGCCAAAGGCAGAGGCTTTAACCCACTGAGCCACCCAGGCGCCCTTATTTATTTTCCTTTTAGTAATCTGTACACCCAATGTGGGGCTCAAACTCAAGATCAAGAGACATCCCTCAAATTAGAATCTTACAAGCTATTTATGACCAGTGCTTTAGAACTTAATCATATTATTTCAGTCATTTCAGTATCTCAAGTCTCGAATCAACTGCTTAATCACACACTTAAAGTTTTCAACGTAAGATACATTGGTCAAATGCTCCGAATGTCAAATTCTCTTAAGTATTATATATTCTTTGAATACCATATTCAATACAATATCCTCTCAATGTGAACAAGTCATCCTTACACTCAAGATAAAAATATGAATTTCTAAAGGTAGATTTATTTATTCAATTCTTAACACATAAAACCTCTCAGGAATTGGGACTCTATTCACCTATCAAGTGAAGAGTTTCGTTCTCCAAGCAAAGATGGGGGTCTCCTACAGGTGAGGTGTGACACACAGACCCAGGGGCCACATAGGCACCCACATGGGCTGTAGAACTGTGTGCTGAACTCTCTTTGTAATGAAAACAGTAGATTATTTCTAGACCCTCACGAACAAATCCTTTGATTTCAGTCCCCCGCTCTATCTTGGTCACAACCAACCTCCTTCAACTAATCTCTTTTACTGCCTGAAGGAACTTATCTTCTTTTTATATGTTTCCAGTCTGGCAAGACCACACCTTGACTGAGGTCACAGTACTAAATCATGCTGCTGACAGAAATGACAAACACGACTTCTGTTTCAGAGACGTGGGCCTGAGGACCATGGAAGGGAATCATATCCTAGGCTTTAGGACTCCAAACCCTAGCCAGCCTGGGGGGAAAGTTGCTTAAAACAGCTTAGAATGAGGGACTTGGAGGGAGGGGGATGGAGGGATGGGAGAGCCTGGTGGTGGGTACTGGAGACACCTAAAGCGTGGAGCACTGGGTGTGGGGAATGGGGAATGAATCTTGGAACACTGGAAAAAAAAAATTTAAGTAACACTAAATAAATAAATAAATAAATAAATAAATAAATAAATAAATAAATAAAACAGCTTAGAATGACAAGTCATATGACAGGGTGACTAGTCTCATTCTTCCATACCTATTAAAGTGGTGAAGTTAATACCATACCAATAAACCAAATTGCATGAGAAACTACGATATTGTAATAAAGTATTTTGAACAGTACTAGCTATGGAACTCATGTAAGAGAATATTTAGTCCCTAGGAATGCCTAAAGTAGGAAATTTAAGGGGAAAAACAGAACTGTGAGATTAGCTTTCCTACTTACATATGCTATCAAAAGAATATACTCCCTTCCTTGAAATCTAAAATTTAGTTTTTTGCAGTATCAATGATGAGATGTTAGCTTTGCCCACGAAAGATTTCTTTTTCCAGGAGATCTAAATGGGTTCAACATTCACTTCTCATTCACTTGATGCAGCTGCAGGAACTGTAGATGAAGGGAGAAAAGCAATCCAATTTCTCTCTTTTAAGAAAGGTTCATGGAAAATACTAGCTAGAAGTGTCTTCAGATCCTCAAATAGTTATTACATAAGACTGCACAAAGTTTCAAACTATTATTGTCAGGCCACGAGTTAGTGAGTACCAGAGAAAAGATGATGATGCTGATGATGATACGTGTATGTTTACAAAATAATTATTCAGGGACTAAATGATGGAGTAGCTAATATCATTAGAGACTTTCCTACTGAGGGAAATTTCTCCAACCTCATAGACAGGTAGGGTATTAACCAGTCGTGGTAATGGAATCGGATTTTCACAACTATAAACTTATTTTATGCTACTTTAAAACACAAGACATTGGAGGTTTCTTCTATGGTTATAGGCTTATTGAGTTTGGTTTTGTTCTTCTTCTTTTTGTTCTATTTTATTTCCCCTACAGTCACAAAACACTCCCGCTGGAGTTCTTCTTCTTTGAGTCAATTGACCTAATGTCTTATTAGGGATAGAAACCCAAAGTCATGATTTTTCATGAGGGTCCCTGTTGTAATATTCGAAGTATCTGGACAGGAATATCTTTATGTTTCTTTTTTAAGATTTTATATATTTATTTGTCAGGGACAGAAGGAGAGAGAGATCAAGACAGCTAGCACAATCAAGAAGAGCAGGCAGAGGCAGAAGCAGGCATCCTGCTGAGCAAGGAGGCCAACGCAGGACTAGATCCTAGGATCCCGCGATGGGGACCCAGAGCAGAAGGCACACGCTTAACCAAATGAGCCACCCAGGCGTCCCTAGGAATATCTTCAAAGTGGTAATAACAATTACTATAATACTGATAATTTGGAAATAATTCCACTTGGAGAGTTAGGAAATTCTTTGCGTACTGACCACCACCTCCTCGGGAGGAAAACCTTGGGAACAAGAAAGTAGTATCAAGTAGCAAGAGGGAGAAAATAAATAGAACCTCCAGTTGATCTGAGGAGAGTAATGAGAATGTACCTTTTCAATCCACCTGAGAAAGATTTTAATCCACCCTGTTTCCTGCTATCACTAGATAAAAGTGGTGCCAACCAGAACCTGGGCTTCCTAACTATTTCCGTTGTGCACATTCCTATCCTTTCAGATAGGATAGCCTCCCCTGATTTCCTCACCTCACATAACCTGAAGCCAGTGAATTTCCTTTCTTATCTATTGGAAAGGAAACTGTATTTATTTAAAAAGAAAGAAGAGTTTTGTGACCTAGTGAAATTACTTTTGGGGGACACTTTACATTTAGCAAAGAGAAAAGTTACATTGACATGTAACTTGCTGTGTAAAACTGCATCATAAAATATACATTCTATCTCTTTCCTTTTTCTGAGGGTTTCATCACAAATGCAGTAAAGGTATTTCAGTTGATTCTCTGTTGATTGCCATAAAACAGAGATTGGAAACTCATAATCTCCTAGAACCATTTACTGAATTATCAGCTCCGTCACACCATATAATAAGTGCGAAGATGTTGTTTATAATTTCAGAAAGAGATTGTCTCTACAAATAGAGTCGGAGTAATCCAGAGAGAGGCGAGACGGATGGATAACTATCAGCACGACCAGAGGCACTCTATCTACAGAAGCCCACTTCCATTTCTTGCCAACTTCTCATTTTTATACATATATACATATAAACACACATTAGTTCGAGAAACACATTTGCCACATGAGAGATAAGAACACTGAGACCAAAACTGCTTAGTCAGGGAGCATTTCCAGGACATGAGTGAGTTGTGGATGGTGCACCGCGGGACGAAAATGTCTGGCAGGAGGGAGGACGTTCATGGCACCAAAAATGGTCTCTATCCAGCCAGCTGCTGTTATCTAGCAGATTATTTACTGTTGAAAGTTCAAATTCTTTTTACATCATTAGCCCCAAAGAGCTCATAGTACATAGCAAGTGCCCTGGACAAATGATGTGAGGGCTGACAGGTGGACAATTGGAAAATAGTGTAATGAAATGATTTCAATCCTCTGAGTCTGTCAACATATTTTAGGAATCAGTTACTTATCAAATATGTACAAACATTAAAAATACAAGTTAAGACTTATAAGCCAGTGGTCCAACCTACATGAGAGAGTATCATGGCTGCTCATGACATGGGCACAGAAAAATTGTCCAATGTCTACAAATGTCCCTGACCAAAATGTCATTTGTTATCAACCCAGCCTTCAGGTGTTTCACCCCTTCGCAGGCTTACTCACATTTTCATCTTATATCACTTCTTGGCATAATGCCTTTTAGAAGCCGACTAGTCGTTCTGTAAAATATCTATTCCCTCAAGCGTCCAGAAGCTTCTTCCAAGGTTTAGAGAGTCTCCTACTTAGCAGACCCACTGGTTATGAGGACTGGCTTTGGATTTTAATGCATTCAAGTTTCACTCCTTAACTGACAGCTGGGAACCTCGAAAAGCCTCAATATCCCATCTCATAGGGCTGTGAAGGAAATGACGTGCCTAGTGATTTTTAAGGTGCTTCGCACATGTAGTTTTGAAGAAATGGTACCATCTACTCTCACTGCTATTACTACAAACCTATCCTATTCTCTCTTAAAAAAAAAAAAAAAGTCTTGGGGCGCCTGGGTGGCTCAGTGGGTTAAAGCCTCTGCCTTCAGCTCAGGTCATGATCTCAGGGTCCTGGGATCGAGGCCCACATCGGGCTCTCTGCTCAGCGGGGAGCCTGTTTCCTCCTCTCTGTCCCTACCTGCTTCTCTGCCTACTTGTGATCTCTCTCTCTGTCAAATAAATAAATAAATAAAATCTTTAAAAAAATTTAAAAAATAAAAGTCTTGTTTGTTTATTTATTTGTTCATTTATTTGAGAGAGAAAAGGCAGGGGGAGGGTTTGGGGGGGAAGAGGGAGAATCCCAAGCAGACTCCATGTTGAATACAGAGACTGACACGGGACTCAGACTCACGATCCTGAGACCATGACCTGAATGGAAACCAAGAGTCGGAGGCTTACCCGAGTTACCCAGGTGCCCCCATCCTATCCTTTCTAATTTGGGAGACCATGCATACGGGTTTTCCCCTCAACAGTCCTATTGTTTCAACATAATTGTTGACAGTTCCCCCAAACTTTTATTCTCTAAAATGTCCATATGTGAACAATATATCCATTTAAACTTTCTAGACTTAGGAGACTTCCGTCCATCACATTGTCCCTGTGTAGAAGGTGAGTGTCCTATGAGCCAAGCTTCTGGTGTTTTATTGTTGTTGTTGTTGTTGTTTTCTACTGGACATCCAAGGCCTTGTACATCACTGTCACATTGTCATTGCCACTTTGTGACTTTAAAAAGTTCCAATTTCAAAGTCTAAGAAAAGGTTAAATTTCAGCAATTACATTTCAGCCCTCACATGGGTTCATGGAATGAATGGATAAGGAAGGTCCTTGGTTGGGGACACACAGGACAGTGAACTGTGGGAGTAGGCGATCATGTGAACAGAGCAATGTTTTATTTTATATAAATAGAATTCTTTTCTTCCTGAACAGATTAAATAGTTCACTTCCAACATCTTTGTTGATCTTGCCCATTAGCTTTCTTGACCATTGAATTTTCAGGATCAAGAAAGAAAAAAGGTCAGTTGCCAGATCTTCCTCCTGTCACTGTCATAACTAATCATGCAAAGGCATTATCTTAAGAGTCTAGTGTGATTACTGTCAATGATTCTGACCCTTGCTCCCCGCTTCTACCTTACTGCCTGCCACTGAGATTTTAGATCGTGAAATTTGGAAGAACTGCGGAAAACATGAGTAAAAGCAAGATTGGGGATGGGTGACTGTGGCAGTGTTCAACACGAGAGACAAAGTTGGAATCGAGGGGGCAAGTTTGATGCTCAGTGGAGGAAACATTTCGAACAAATTAGTAAGTGAATAATGCATCAATAATTTTAAAGTAAAGAGACAGTCAGTGGGAATCAGGAAGGAGTGACAATAACCTTGTCCTAGAAATTCCCCTCACTTCCTCTTTTCTTTCTTTCTTTCTTTTTTTTTTTTTATTTTTATTTTTTATTTTTATTTTTTTTTTAAGATTTTATTTATTTGACAGAGAGAAACATAGCCAGAGAGGGAACACAAGCAGGGGGAGTGAGAGAGGGAGAAGCAGGCTTCCCGCCGAGCAGGCAGCCCGATGTGGGACTCGATCCCGGGTCTCCAGGATCATGACCTGAGCCGAAGGCAGTGGCTTAACCAACTGAGCCACCCAGGCGTCCCTCTTTCTTTCTTTCTTTCTTTCTTTCTTTCTTTCTTTCTTTCTTTCTTTCTTTCTTTCTTTCTTTCTTTCTTTCTTTCTTTTTGAAAAATTGCCTGGAACATAAAAGAGAATGAAGAGAATGTTACAGACCACATAAATCTGTATTTAAGTGTCCCTTGACAGAAATACCCCTGATGTCTTTACTGTGGCATAAAAAATTATTGCCTGAGTTTTCATGTATTCATCACATAATGGAATATCTGCTCCTGGATTACCAGTTAAGAGACTGATTTATCAGAGGTCAAGTCAGAGGGAGATCGTTGACGTCTCATGACCCTACCCTTTGTCTTAAGTTCAGTCCCCTTCAACATTGTCGCCCATGACTTAGATGGCTGCTGATTGAATATGTTTTTATTATTCCTTATTTTCTGGGGAAAATGTATTTAACGATCTAAATCTAAGAACTGCACTGGCTGTGTCATAGCTGTGTTATTTGTTCTATTTTGAAATTTCCCATATAATTTCTTCTTCAAGTATTCAGATTCATTTAAGTTTCTAGCATATGAGACTTCTCAGCTATATTGGTTATTGATTCCCTATTTTACTACATGTATAATCAGAGTATATGTAATGTATGATCTTGGTTTTCTGGAAATTGTTGAGGTTTGAGAAGATATGTTCTTTATTTGATGAAAACAATTATTATCAGTCATTCAACTCTGCTACCTGTTGATTTTTTCTAATTGATATATCCAGTGCTAAGTGTTAATTCATCTATTTATCCCCATAATTCTTTCTGTTGTTTATTTCTCTAAGGTAATTTTAATGCTCAGATATGCACTTTTATTACACTTTCTTAAAAATGGTTGCTTTTTATTAATATATAACACACTTTTTTCTTTTTATCTGACAGAGAGAAACACAGCTAGAGAGGGAACACAAGCAGGGGGAGTGAGAGAGGGAGAAGCAGGCTTCACGGAGCCCGGTGTGGAGTTCTATCCCGGTATCCCAGGATCATGACCCGAGCTGAAGGCAGACACTTAACGACTGAGCCACCCAGGCGCCCCTAACATACTTCATTTCATTTGCATTGACCTAATCATCTTTTTTATCCCTTAAATCTTATTGAATATTTTTTGTATAAGAATGAAATTTTGTTTTTTTATCCAACTATATATCCTCACCTTTTGATCCCCTAGCCACCTTACTTCTTGTTTCATTATTTGTCACTTTCCATTATTAATCATTTTCCCCTATCAGTTTCTTAGGCATCTCAATAACTAAAGCTCCACCCACCACCACATACCTTGACAAAGTGGTAATTTAGTAGCTCCAGTCCCCCTTCAGTTCTTCAACAATATCCCCATTCCTGACTCAACCCTTCTACTCACTCCAACCATATTGATGTTGTTTCAAAAATTATTTAGGGGAGCACATGGGTGGCTCAGTTGGTTAAGCGACTACCTTTGGCTCAGGTGATGATCCCAGAGTCCTGGGATCGAGCCCTGCATTGGGCTCCCTGCTCGGCAGGAAGCCTGCTTCTCCCTCTCTCAGTCCCCCTGCTTGTGTTCCCTCTCTCGCTGTGTTTCTCTCTGTCAAGTAAATATATTTATTTACTTAAATACATCTTAAAAAATTATTTAAGGTATATCTTTGGGTTGTTTTTTATTTTAAAAGTAACCTTAACTTTACTACCCATCTAATAGGGCCCTCATGGACTTACATAGATAGATAGATGATAGAAAGATGATAGATAGATAGATGGATAGATAGATAGATAGATATGTATATGTATATGTATATGTATATGTATATCTATAGCTACATGTTCAAGAGCTTCCTCAAGGAGGATTCTCCAAAAGAGTAGATTGTAGAATTTCTGATGCCTTGTTTATCTAAGGCTGTGTATTTAAATTGATAGTTTAGTTGATATAAAACTCTAAGTAGATGTTAAAGTCTTTTAACATTTTAAACACTTTAACATTGCCCTTTTCACAGAAGTTTGATATCAGTCTGATCCTTGTTCCTTTGTATTACAAGAGTTACTTTCTTACCTCTGGGAGTTTTTAGAAACTACTTACTGTCTTTGATAGTCTCACATTTCATTACAATGTATCTAAGTGTGGGTTTTTCTTAGTTCATGGCATTCTAACAGTATTTACAATCTGAGGTCCTCCAATGTTCTGTTATAGTAGGAAATAAGATGTTCCTATAATTTCAAATTTTTTTCATTTTCATGACCTCTGTTTTATTACAGCATTTTTATGTCTTTTCTCCATATTTTTTTAAGCAATCCTTTTCTATTTTGCCTTTCTTTATCCCTTTCTGATACTTGCTGGAAGAATTCCTTCACAAACTATCCCAGCTAATTAATTCATTTCTAAGCCTCACTCATTCTTCCATTATATGTTTATACTCAGTGGTTCCAAGTGATTCTTATTTTTTTTTTAATTCTTGCTTCATGTTCTTCATATAATCTCTTATCTCTTTTAAAGTATTCATTATCCTTAGTTTCTGTTCTTGTTCTCTCTGACTTCTTAATTCTGCTTAATAACTAAGTTTGTTTTATTTGCTGTCTTCATTTATAGAGATTTTAATCCTGAAATACTTCATCATTATCCCCTGTGAGCATGTATTTCCTGAGGGTGTTAGGCATCTCTTGAGGTAATGTGTACCTGGAGGAAGGAGGTAAATTCCAGGCTGCTGTTGATGCACTTCCGATAACTTGGAGAAGGAAGCAATTCTCCAGAAAGGGGGGCCTTTTATGCAGCAGTCTGAACTTCCCTGCTGACTCCAGCCTATCTCAGCACCATCTCTCTGCTAGTAATCATGCAGCCTGCAGGCACAAGTAAGTGAGGGGAGAGGAAAACACAGAGGAGCCCATGGCTTCTACACACGGGGACCCCAGGCCCGCCTCTAGCTGTTGTTTCCATTTTGCAGTGCTAATAGGTAGGCGGTGGTCTACGCAGACACAATGTACCCGCTGAGCCTTCTTTGCTTCAGTGTGAACTAGTTCGGGCTGATTTTTATCCCTCTCATACTAGAGCTCAGCTTTTGTCAAGTTTTCTAATGTTACTTGGAAGCCTCGGTCTCCCCCTCCCTTATACTGGGCTGGGCTCGAGGAGCGACTCAGCAGCCGGTGATGCTTTGCTCTCCTATAAGAAAGGAGAATCCCAATGAAACTTGCAAATTACAGAGGAGAATAGCACATGGAAAGGCTATCAGAGACAAAATCCCAACTTACCTTAGCAGTCTGGAGAAATGGGACAAATTGAACTGGATGGGATACAATACTGCCCAGCACATAGCTTCAGCAAAAAAGGAAGAAAGGAAAGGAGGGAGGGAGGAAGGAAGACACATTTTACAAATACAAGAGCATGGAGACAAGATTAATTATAAAAAAAAAAAAAAACTTAAGGGATTGAAATTACCATTAACTTCAACAAGAATAAATGGTTCCTAGAGGTTGGGGCGCCTGCGTGGCTCGGTCCTCAAGTGTCTGCCCTGGGCCCAGGTCATGGTCCCGGAGTCCTGGGGTCCAGCCCCTCCTTCAGGCTCTCATCCAGTCCCACATCGGGCTCCCTGCTCCACGGAAGCCTGCTTCTCCTTCTCTCACTCCCTCTGCTGTGTTTCCTCTCTCTCTAGCTGTGTTTCTCGGTCAAATAAATAAATAAACAATCTTAAAATATATATATAGTTCCTAGAGATCAATCTTCGAGTCTTTAGCAACATGTTCTAGAGTGACAGCCTTATCAGTGGAGGCCATTCTCGAGAACTGCATTAAGTTCTGAAAAAATAGACTTTAAAAGGAATGTCAACAAGATGGAAATTGAATAGGGTCTCAAAACCGGATGGCTGAAAGAATAAGAATGATCAACCTGAAGGAAAAAAAAAACATCATGGTCCAATCTGAAAGAGATATTAGAAATTGAATATGCCTTCAGTGGATTGAAATAAGGGAGATGAATGAAATTATTGAATATAGATTTTGCGGGGCGCCTGGGTGGCTCAATCAGTTAAGTTTCTGCCTTCAGCTCAGATCGGGATCCCAGAGTCCTGGGATTGAGTCCTACGTCAGGGTTCTTGCTCAGTGGGGAGCCTGCTTCTCCCTCTCCTCTTCCCCCTACTTATGTTCTCTCTCTCTCTCTCTCTCTCTCTCTCTCTCCCTTTCTCTCTGTCAAATAAATAAATAATATCTTAAAAAAAAGATATAGATTTTGCTCAACCTAAGAAAGCATTTTTCTAGCCAGTAAGTCATTTGAAAACTAACTTTTCTGTGTGTAATAGTAAGTTTTCTATTGCTAGAGAACACATGTGTGTTTTGTTTCGTTTTGTTTTTTACAGAAACCTCCAAATGAGGTCAGAAAAAAACGAGGTATAAGCACAGGTAGAGAGCTGAAGCAAAAGATATCTGAGATTGCTTCTAACTCCAAGAGTCTATTATTCTTGTGCCCCACAATCTATCCACAGTTGTTGGGTATTCAGCACCTGAAGTAGATTGATTTTCCATCGAGTTTAGAATCTCATTACACAAAGCCTAGTCCAGGCCACTTTATAAAAACAGAAATTTAGAGATAATGTGTGACCAGGCTAAGGTAAGCTACAGGCTCTGCTTTCTGATCAGATTTTGTGATGACTTCGTGCTGACCGAGTGTTTACTGAGACCTACTTTTCATATACTCCTAAGCCACATTCTCTACTTTAAACCTGAGCAGCTTTTTAATCTGATTTCATCTACTCAGTAGTTTCAGGTAATTGAGAACTTTGAGAATCTGACTCTGACCTCAGTGTGTTACCCATCTGTCTGTCTCCATGTTATCATTTTTTTTAAAGATTTGATTTATTTATTGATTTATTGATTTATTGATTTATTGATTTATTGATTTATTTATTTAGAGCAAGAGAGAGAAGGGATGAGAAAGATAGTGAGCATAAGCAGGAGGGAGGGGAAGAGGGAAAGGGAGAAGCAAACTCCCCTCTGATCAGGGAGCCCAACGTGGAACTCCACCCCAGGACCCCGGGATAATGACCTGAGCTGAAGGCAGATGCTTAACCGACTGAGACACCCAGGCACCACTATCCCCTTGAAAGCAAAGCTGATAATGGCAAAAATATCTAGTTTGGCATGCTTGGAAACAATAGAGGAAATTATTGAATTTTAACTGGCTTCCATGATGTATTGCTATCACTTTATAGATTTAAGTTTGCAACTCTCATCTCATTTTCCAACACACACATTCAGAGAATGTCTGTGACTCATGCACCTGAATTCTGTTGAACTAAACACTGCATTTCTTTATTAAGCAGGTAAATCTTTGGGGTTTCGGTTTCATCAATCTTTGGGTTAATCCTTGACTTGATAAGTTCTTGAGATATTTAGGAAAATTCACTTCTAAACCATTTAATCAAATGAAAACAATTTTTCATTTAAATCATAAAAATTATACTTTAAATTGTCAAAGTGTTTTCTATGAACTTTATGTAAACAAGTATGCGAACTTTGGCACCAGGAAACCTTGACTCGCATCTCCAAACCATCAGTCAAGTTGGAGTTTAGATAATACCTACATGACAACTTTTGATGCAACAGCTGTCCATAAGAGCTAATACTGGCTGAGAGCCCGCTCTGTGCCCGGACCGCTTTCCAGACCTAACACTCATTGACTGTTGATCTGATAGCCTGATTGGGTACATTCTATTATTATCCCCCTTTACAGGTGAGGAAACGATGATGAAGAAGGGTTAAGAGACTCACCCATCACCGTGTGGTTACTAGATCTTGCAGCCACGTGTCTGCCTAGGCAGCCCAAGCCCCCCAGATCCACCAGAGCCCCATACCTTGTGTTGGTCGCGTGCATTACATATTGACCGCTCACAGTAGGCCCTCAGCTAACTATTCATTCTCTTCTAACCCTCAAGTCCATGCCTTCCTTGGGATAACTGTCAATTCATTTTTAAAAAGATTTTATTTATTTATCTGCAAGAGAGAGAGCACCAGCAGGGGGAGTGGGAAGGTGAAGTGGGCTCCCCCCTGAGCAGGGAACCCAAAGAGGTACCGGATCCCAGGACCCTGGGATCATAACCTGAGCCAAAGGCAGACATTTAACTAACTGAGCCACCCAGGTGCCCCAGTCAATTAATTTTTAAAAGTGTATTTCAGTGAAAACAAACTACAGCTGTAATGCTTTCTTAATGTCATATTATCACACATTCCTTGACGTTCCCTAAAAGTATTTTGCGTCTTGCAGTATCCACCTGACTAACTTAGGGCTTTGTCAGAATCCTTCTCAGTGGTTTAACTTGTCTAAGCCTCTGCTCACCACGCATTGCGGGGTAAAGAGTTCAGGGTGTTTTGGTTATTCAGTACTCAAATCTCTTAATATTCACTTAATCCAATTATGGAAAGATTAAATTTTTCCTATTCCTTTTCCCTACCACCCGTTCTCATGGCATTCAGGGCACCTGGGTGGCTCAGATGGTTACGCCTCTGCCCTCAGCTCAGGTCATGATCGCGGGGTCCTGGGATCGAGGCCCGCATCAGGCTCCCGGCATGGCAGGTAGCCTGCTTCTCCCCCTCCTTCTGCTGTTCCCCTGATTGTGTCGTCTTTCTTGCTTGCTTTCTCTGTCAAATAAATAAATAAAATCTTAAAAAAAAAAAGAAAAAAAGAAAGAAAATGTGGCATTCCCTTAATCTTCTCCTCCCCCAGTTAAGGAGATGCAGCACATGATGAAACACCGCTCTGTCCAGGCACAGGGACACACATCTCAAGCTGCTCACCTGTTTACAGCTCAGTGACTTGCCCTGCAGTCGGAAGGTCAAGCCAAAGTTGTGAACTCATCTCAGATTGACAAGCCTGATTCTCTTATCATTTTTGAACAGCCTTTTCTGAGCATTAACAAAATTACATTTAAATAATAGTTAATAAGATTAGATTCTCCAAAGCACGCCAAAGAGATGCTGACAGGAAATCACTGATGAGAGGAAGATGCGTTCCTTTAGGATTTCAATTAACAAAAGGCCTGATGACTTTTTTAAAAGAAAAAAAAAAATGCCCAAGTATAAACAGTGAAACCCACACAGGTTAAAATGCCAAATTCAAACTAGAAATTAGGTATGTCAAAGATTAATACAAGGGGAACCTTACAAGGGACTCTGAAGCCAATAATAAAAGGTTCTTAAACTAAGGAAGGCAGAAGTCCAACAAGAGAATCATCACAACTACTTTTGATCCTAACTGGAAATGATTTGCTCAAGGATTAACAGGAAAAGGCAGAGGTGATTAATTCCCAATTTTGGTTTCTTTTGAGGAAGGTGTTAGCACATTTCCATATCTAAAATGAGGAAGTGTGGTGTTGCGATAAGAGCAGGGATTTGGGATTCAGACCCCCTGAGTTCCAGTCTTTGCTCACTCCTTATTTAGCCTTCATACACCTGACTGTTTTCATTTGTAAGGTGGATGGCATAATGCCTTTGTCACTGCTGTATTTTGTTAGAGGAGTTGTTCTATTTTGTGGGGTGCGTATAGGAAATACCTGGTACATTGTAGGTGCTAATACCACTCCCCCAACTCCCTGTTAGGAATAGGAAAAATTAATATTATTCAAGAAAGAGAATTTTCAGAACTCCATGAAAATTCTTAAACTTGATTCCAGAAATATTTACTCTGTCCCTATGTGCAGGCAAGAGGGCTGAGGGCCGAATGGGTGCTAGAGGACAGACTAACGTGGACTGGTGGGGTCAGTGGGGTCAACCTGAAGGCGAGTCCAGATTTGGGTGAGATTAGGCGGCGTGGATGAGGGGAGAAACGGTTGTGTGCAGGGAAAATTCATGGGATGGTATAAAGGTCAAAGGCCCAAAAGCAGAAATGAAAGAGTGTTATTTAGACAGAAGAAGGGAATCAGCCTGCACCATGTGTGTTGGAGAAAAATGAACCTATTTTTGGATATTTAAGGTTAGTCTACATCACAGAGAACTTTGAAGGAAATTGAGATTCATAAAATTTTGAGACCAAAACAGCATACATAACACATAGAGCTGCCGAGCCATTATGTTGTTCTCCCAAAACTAATGTAACATTCTGTGTCCATTATGCTCAAGTAAAAATAATTAACTGATGAATTAAAGAAGAACAGCAGTCACTGGGATGTGAGAAGATTAAACTGTCCTAAAAAAGAAATATATCATATATTATTACAAAAATCTCATGCCCAGAAGATGGCCAGAGTCATTTCCGTCTGTGGCAGGGCATCCTGAAGGCTCCAGAGACTTGTGTGTGCGGAAATCACAACCGACGTGGGCAGTTGGCATTAGAAGGCGAGAACGTGCCTATGAAACATTTAGACCAGCACTTCTACTAGGTGCTAGCAACATAATCTCCATAAAAATTTATATGATGCTATATTAGTCAAGAATTCTTTGAGGGCGCCTGGGTGGCTCAGTTGGTTAAGCGACTGCCTTCAGCTCAGGTCATGATCCCAGAGTCCGGGGATCAAGCCCCACATCGGGCTCCCTGTTCGGCGGGAAGCCTGCTTCTCCCTCTCTCACTCCCCTTGCTTGTGTTCCCTCTCTCGCTGTGTTTCTCTGTGTCAAATAAATAAAACTTTTAAAAAAAGAAAAAGAATTTTTTGAAGATATAACTATCTCTGAAGGCAAGGAGGATCTGTGGGCTTAATTTACTTCAGCCGTCAAGAAACTTTTGGTAAGCTTCTCATCAAGAAGTTTTTGGGGGTTGTTTTGTTCTTGTTAATATCATCACCTATAGGTGTGGCCGATGTGGCTAATGGATGCAGCCAAGGAATTGATTATCCATCGCTGGGTCAACACATCAGCGTAGAAGGTAGCCACTCAAAATGGCAGTGTACACGGGAATCAGATGTCACTTACTTGGTTGTGTCCGGCTCAGGGTCTTTCAGAAGAAGGCAGTCCGTGTTAGCCAGCACTGCAGTCGCCTGGAGTCCCCACTCACGATGGAGGGTCTTGTCCCGGCTCCTCACATGTCCTCGCTGCATGTACACATTCCCTCCCGCAGGCCGTTTCCAGGCCTTCCCTCGCCGTGCGGCAACTGGTCACTCAAGTCAAACAACTCAAACAGAGAACAAGAGAAAGAAAGAGAAGCAAGACAGAAGTCTGTCTCCGTGAAAACTAATCTCGGAAGAGATGCGTCATTCCTCTTGCCATGGTCTTCCTGTTAGAAGTGAGTCCCTGGGCGTAACACACACTGAAAGAGGGGGACCACACAGACGTGCGAGCATGAAGAGGCAGGACCCCTGGGGCCATCTTAGGGAGGTGCCTGTCCTACCCAACTTCTCTTCATAGCTCCCTTCCCCTGAAGCCATGTCCTAGGTGGGATGGGTCCTGGGTTAAAGTTCTGGTTGAGGGCCCCTAAGTAGCCTCCCTGTGTTCCCGAGAAGCTTTTGCTTTGCTGATCAAGTCCTTCCCTTACTCTAGCACCTTCTTTCTACGGTACCGTGGGCATGGTGGCTGAACATGGAGAGCCTCTTGGCAACCATAAGAAGAAAGACCAGAAAAATTAAATCATCCTTGGCCTTGATGTCACAGCAGCCACTTACTTCTGGACTGCTTGTTTGGTGAGAAAAACGTCTCTTTATTCAAGCCACTCTAATTTGATTCTCTATTATTGAAGCAGAAAAGCACTCCTGATTATATATCTTATGTTAGGAAACAGCCCTTAGGTATAAATGGGATGTTACAAAGAAGTGAACCATGTGGGCTATCACTTACATACAAGCAGAAAATTTAAGTTCTGGTGATTTATTGTAATAAATTCTTCTATGGGCCTTCTCTGCCTTTTTCTTTCTTTTCTTTGTTGGTAGGCTCACAGGGTTAGGAAGCTTCCTTCACCTCGAAATGAACATTCAGTCCATCCCTCTAACAAATAGACCGCACCCAGCCTCCCCAGAGTTGATCAACAGAAAAGAAAGGAAATATGGAATAAAACGGACTTCGCTGTCGTGCGGAGCAGGTGATCACCATTCTCTGCTGCTTCTACTCAGCAGGCGAGCTCTTTGTCCGGGCCTCTTGAATGTGGGCTGGACTTGGGCCTTCTCACGACCAAAGGGATGCGTGGAGGCAATGTTGTTCCAGGTTAGGGCACAGGCAGCGCTGTGCGGACCTGGCTGGACGTTGCACAAACCACAGGCTTAAGGTAGTTCCCAGTTTCAGCATTAAATAATACCGTCTGTCTCTCAATAATATCACAGCTTGGTGGAGCTGGGTTTCTACTGTTGTTGTGTTGAAAAAACAAGCCCCTTATGAAAATCAGTATAGACGGGACATTAGAGAGGCAGAATCCAAGGTGATTCCGAGGTCTGAGCAGTTGTGCAGTGCCCAACAGGTAAACCCGTCCCATTAACAACTGACTGTGGCTGTTTAAGAATTAAGTAAAAATGTTACTCTTTCTTTTGATTTATGTGCAGTGTTTGCTCAAATGGCTACTTTTAGGACATAAATATTTATTATCTGGACTGATCCACTTAACAAACAAAACTGTTAGATATTTCTTTTGGTTCAGGAATGTGCTCTGAAAACAATCAACTGAGACACTACAAGTGCCGTGAATCAAGACAGTTTAAAAACCTCTGCATTCATGAGTGAGAATATAAAGATGGCAGCTTTTTTTCACAAGATCAAGTTATGGAGAAAAGGAATCTCACAGAAACATTTTAAAGTCATTTAATCAACTTCCTCATCTCTCAATATCCAAAGAGAACTGTGTACATCCTAGTGTTTTTTTTTAAATTTAAGTGTTTCTTAAATAAATGCTTTAGTTGACCAGATTATTAGAAATCTACAGTTAGCGAAGACAGCCAACTATTCACTTTTTTCCAACAACACAGAGTTTAAGTATTTAAGTGCTTAGGGCTGCTATGTTCTTCCTTAGTCCGTCTCAGTAAAACTCATGTCAACTTAACCTGCTTGAATTCAATTCACAGCACCAAGTCTCAGCCAAAATGTTGGAAGCTATGGATCATGGTATAAAGCTCTTGGAAAGATACCTTTGAACGTCATTTCTGTTATGTCCCATGTTTACGAGTCAGCAAAACATCCTGACCCTTGAGCCCTTCTGTCTTCTGGTTCTATTGTTGTTCCAAAGCACCTGTCAAAGCTTTTCAGAATTTCAAACCCAAATTATTTTGTTCTATAGGAAAAAGGAAACACACACTTAGGTGAAACTAACTGTATTCTTATTGCTAAAAATGTCACCTAAATTGATGACCCAGAGGTTCATTCTATCCAACAGGAGGTCTGTATTTACCATCCATGTGGTATTGCACACATCACACAATCACTGCTCATTTTCCGTCTTCATCCTTCCTGGTGGCTTTGAGATCTATTTCATCATCAGCACGTGATGCCAGCAAACCTCAGTTCCCGCATCACCCTCGTCCATCTAGGCCAGTTCCATCTGGTCATCATTGACTGAGAAGCTAATGGCTACATCTTTATTTCCTCCAGGTTGGTCCTTGAATAAAATTTTCTCTGGATAAACTACTTCAAATTGCAATTTTTCCCCAAGCCTTCTACTCCCCTTCTCTGCTTTACACCCTCCAGAGTACTTGTACCATCGTACATCCTATGGCCTTGATTTCTTTACTTTGTTTACCTTGTTTATTGTCAATCTTTTCCCAAATGTCATGGGAGTGAGGATTTTTTTTTTTCCTAATCTGTTTGGCTCACTGATATATCCTCAGACTTAGTCCTGACATAGGCATTCAATACATTTGTTTCATAAATTCATTTCTTCGTGTTTTAATGAATATTCATTGAGTGTCTACTATGTGCCAGATACAGTGCTTGATGCAGACAAAGCACCTGCTTCCAAAAACCTGACAGCCCAAGGCTGAACCCCCTGGATTATAGACACGTGTGTGTGTGTGTGTGTGTGTGTGTGTGTGTGTGTGTGTGAGAGAGAGAGAGAGAGAGAGAGAGAGAGAGAAAGAGAGAGCTCGCATGTGTACACATATGTGTATTTTCTGAAGAAAGGTTAGTAGTTTCCATTAGTTTCTGTAAAAAAGCCCTCATCCCAACACAGTCAGGAACCACTGAAGAGCTCCTTCCCATAGAGCTCCTGTGTTTCTCTCAAGTGACTACAGTGCGGGTCGCCTCCACGAGAAAACTCACGCCCTGGAAATCCAAATCTCCCTCGGTGCACCAGAACTCAGTTCTCTCATGCAAGCTCCTGAAAGCCCATTTCCTTTGGCTTCCTCCGCAGGCTATTTGGAAGGTGTCAATCATTTTCACTATACCGCATTTACCCGTGAAGCAGTTACCCCACTCTGCCTTGGCCTGCACACACACACACTTTTAATGCATAATGTATATACTCTTCATGATCTGCTGTTTCTTATCCGATTACGGGTGCATCTTCCACCACTTACCCTACCAAGTTTTGGCTCCAAGTGTCCATGAAAAGGGAGGTGACAAGCTGATTGTTTTTATTGGTTTAATAAATACTTGCAATATTGTTAACAATGACGGCAAGACAATATGGACTCTGATGGAGCTCATAAAAGGTGGGCAGGCAATTGGGAAAACTATCCAGATACTCGAGGCTGATAACTGTGAGCCATGAGGGGCACAGATCGCCGTCCAAACACTTTATAATACATCACTTATGATCCAACTTTCTATTTGACTATTCACATATCATAACTGGATTCATAAACTACCGGTAAAATACTTTAAATATTTTACTTTTGACCTTTTCTTTCAGCCCTGTGATTTTTCTTCCTGTTTGAAAGGAGTGGATTTTTGTGTCTCTTTTTGCTTTCTGATCCTCATTCTTCCTCTCTCTCCTTCCCATAATGAGATGGAGAGCAAGTGTGGGGCTCCTTCTCCTTAGGGCTCGGTTTAACACCGAGTCTTGGACCTCACCTGTGGGACTTTGATTCTGACCTGGTTTCTTTGAAGTAGAGAAAAAAATCTTTTATTTCTGACAATGGAGATCTGAACTGCATGAAGATAATATGTCTCAGAAATGCTTATTCAAAAAAATGTTTCAAAGATGCTTTCTTTATGTAAGTGGAAGTCTCACCCTATGCATTTCGTGTGCACCGTTCATATATCTTCACTCTGCTGCTCTGACTTAGTTCACACTCCAAATTCTCTCGCTCCTTGATTTTAAAATTGAGCAACCGTTGACAAATTCTTTCTACTCAGATAATAGAGTTCCTTAAAACACTACAAGCATCTGTGCGAACCTTCTCGACCTGCCCGCATCAAGGTGCCCGCTTACTGCAGGGACGCTTGGATCTCTTCTTTTCCTCCCTCTCGTCTCCAGGCCTGCCCCAGGCTGGTGTCCATCCCAGGGTTGCACTGTACCCGTGGACACATGCTAGGATGGCCGCCCTGAGATCCAAAGAGAAAACCAATGTCTCTGAGCAGAGGAAACGTGCCCACCGAGCAGACCCGCAGGTGTCTAGCGAAAGCTTTAGAAGCCAAGTACAACATGAGCCACGGCCCGGATCCCAGACGAAGCCCTGAGGGGAGCCCGCACGAGGTAAATACAGATAACACAGGACAGGTCTGCAAAGTGAACCTGTTTCTGGGCCAAAGCCCAAGGAAGCTGACACGACGCTCGTGGTCACACAGCAAGGGCAGCCTGCTGAGGTAAATGACCAACAGTCTCCAGAAGGTGCAAGTAGCCAGGGTCTCACGACGCAGGATTCAAATGCCCGGGAAACACTCCACAAGTATTCAGCGTCCAAAGAACCAGAAAAATCTGATAGATTCCCAACAACAACAACAAAAAAACCCACAAAGCTGTCAACAGATGCCCAGACTTGGTATTATCAGACAAAGGTGTTAAAGCAGCTGCTTTAAGCATCTCTATAAGGTAAAAATACAGGGTCTTGAAATGAATGAAAAAATAGGAAACCTCAAAGAGAAATAGAAACTATGTTTACAAAAAAAAAGGAAAATTCTAAACTAAAAAACAAAATATTTGCTTAAACAGCTCATGGGCTGGGTTCAATGGAAGAATGGGAATGACACAGGAAAGAGTGAAATTGAAGATAAGTTCATAGAAATAGAACAGAGAAAAAGCTGGGAAAAAAATGGACAGAGCATCAGGGATCTGGGAGGTGCCTCCCAGATATTTTCTCCAAGTACATGAAAATTTCTGTTCACACAAAAACCTGTATGCTAATGTTTACAGCAGCTATATTCATAATCACCCCAAACCAGAAAAAGCCATCTGTGCCTCAGCTGGGGAATGGTTAGACATGCCATGGTTCATGCCTACAACAGAATACTCACCAATGGAAAGGAACAAATAGTGAAGCCACAACAATCTGATGAATTTCCAATGCCTTTAGTCTAGGAGAAAAAAAAAAAAAAGCCAGCTTGGAGACTAGATCCTATATGACTCCAACATGTAAATTTCAAGAAAATATAAAATTATAGGAATGAAAAAAAAAAAGGTGTTTGGGATGGGAGAAGTAGCTTCTTAAAAGGAGGTATAAAGGAATTTGAGGTCGAGGGAATTGTTCTCTCTCTTGACTGTGGTGGTGCTTACACAACTCTGTGCATTTGTCAGAACGAATGAAGCTGTGGCCTCAGCCCAGGGTTCTGTTTGTCACTGGAACGGCTTCATGCAATAATGAAGGTCGAGAAGCCCCAAGTCCCACCTATAAGCTGGAGATCCAGAAAGGCAGGTGGTATGATTCAGTCTGAGTCCAGAGGTCTGAGGACCAGGAACGCTGAGGACAGGAAATGATGGATAACCCAGCCCAAGTACTCAGGCCTGAAGGACAGAATTCTTTCTTCCTCAATCTTTTTTTTTTTTTTTCTCTTCAGACCCTCAAGGGACTGGATGATGCCCACTCACACTGAGTCAGGCAAACTGTTTTACCAAATTCACCAATTTGAAGGTTAATTTCATTCAGAAACACCCTCACAGAACACCCGGAAATAATGGTTAGACAAATTCTGGGCACCCCATGATCCAGTTAGGTTGTCACATAAAATTAACCCTCGCAACTCTACACTGAAAAGAGTGAACTTTACTGTATATCAACTTTAAAAATAAATTGGAAGTAAATAGCCATGAGCTTATCAGCCCAGAGTGATTTCTTTCCCCAGCTGATGAACTCATTTAATGTTGTCTTTTGTTCAAGACGCCACAGATGAGCTGGCCATCAACTCCACCAAGGTAACACTGTGCAAAGATCTGTAACAGACGGACTTCGAAATAGGAAAAATAGCTTGTGAAGTTGAGTGCTGTCAGAGATTACCACAAGCCTCAGAGGCAAACCCTACACATCTGAATGAGGTTTCAAGAGCAAGTGGTTTATCTTTCCTGATTCCATCTTCTTGCTACAAAAGAAGGATAAGAACCACAGGGTTATTAAGAAGATGAAATGTGTGCAGAAAGCCTACTATAATATTTGGCATGTAGTTCAACTCAGCAGGATTTCATTTGTTTTTGGTGAGATACCTTTCAACTCATTTCTCTATGTGCCCACTGAGGCTTTGCTCATTCCTAAAGGCCAAAGCATGAGCTCATGGGTCTCTACTGATTATTTTGTAGCCCAGAATGGTCCCAGGAGCAGTATAGTTATCTCAGGACATACCAGAGATCCCACAAGAGGCTAAAATAATTCTAAAGACCTTGCTTCCTAAATCAGGTCAACAAAAACTGATCTGATCAGATCCATCAGAACAGAAAACTCTTTTAAAAAAAAAAAGAAAGAAAGACGATGTCTATGTTTATATTTGAGAGACAGAGACAGAGAATGAGAGAAAGAGAGAGAGAGAGAGAGAGATTGAGAGAGCACAGGAGAACCCAAGTGGGGGAAGGGGCAGAGTGGGAGAGAGAAGGACAACAGACTGTGTGCTGAGCACAGGATCCTGAGATCACAACCTGAGCTGAAACAAAGAGTCAGCCACTTAACTGACGGAACCGCCCAGGCACTCCAGAACGGGAAACTCTTGAAGTCGAGGAGAGCTTCCGTACTTTTTGGTATTCTTTAGTTAGGCAGAATTAATGTGTGAGAAATTGCACATATCTGAGTGTCCAACTAGATGAATTTTGCACATATGGCAGCCTCATCACACTCAAGATAACATTCTTTATGCCCTTCCGAGTTCCCTCGTGCCCTCTGGTAGCCATCCTCACTCCTGTTGCCGGGAGATTACTGCTCTCCTTTCTATTTCTCTAGATCCGTATTTGTTTGCATTTTTAGAATTTAACATATGAATCATACGTGATGAACATTTCTTTTTTGGTCTGGCATTTTAGAGTGTATCCCAGTGGTGGCTCATGTCAACTGACTTGGGTGGCTACCTGGCCCCTGTCTGCAGAGTTGGCTACAACAAATAAGACTGCTTATTACAGACACTCACATCCAAGTCGTAGTGTGGACATGTCCTTTCATCTCTCTTGGATTATTCCGAGTGGGAGAACTGGGTCATATGGTATGTATGAACTTTCCATGAAACTACCAAATCCTTTTCCAAAATTTAACATATGGTTTTGCACGCCTACCAACTGTTCATGAGAGTTCTAGTTGTCTCCACATCCTCAACCATTGATATGATCAACATCTTTCCTTTTATCCATTCTAGTTGGTATGTATTGGTATCTCATTGTGGTTTTCATGTGCATTAATGACTAATAAAAGAAAGCATCACTTCTTTGGCAAAGGATGGGCTCCAAACTTTTGCTCATGTTTTTACTAGATTTGTCATATTTTTCTTATTGAGTTCTTTATGTGTTTGTCAAAATAAGCCCTTTGTCAGATATGCTTTATGATATGTTCTCCCAGTCTCTAGCCTCATTTGTTATGTTCTTAACAGTATTTTGAATAGCAAAAGCTTTTGTTGTTTTTTGATTTGATGAAGTCCAAGTTATAGATTTTTTTTCTTTTGTTTGGGGCTTTTTGAACCCTCTTCAAGAAATCTTGGTATAGCCTACCAAGGTAACTATTGGTCACAACCATGGACCCCATTCTCTTATGAAAATTCTGTACTTCTACCTCTTACACTTAGGTCCATAATATTTTTTGAGTGCCGCACATCTCTACACAGTCAAACATATGTTTCTTACTCAGCAAAAGGTTGTTCAATCAAAAAGATTGTAAGGGTTTTGGGTTCGTGACATGAAAAGAAATGAAAGATAGAATGGAAAAGTTAGGGAAAATGAATGGTGGGAGAAGAAGACAAATGTCTGCTGTCACTCATACATCTCCATCCAGAACAAGAATGACCCTAGGAGACTCCAGACCAGGACCTCAGGTGGGCTGTGACCAAGAGAGGAACAAGAAATAGGGTAGCCCTGGGACCAAGAAAGACCCTGTGGCATTAGCCTGTTTATTTATACACCCAAAGTGAAAGAACTAGAACCACACTTTTGAGTAGATGGATGTGAAGGTTGAGTGTGTGGAAGGATTGAAGGCCTCAGGACACCAAAGCTCCCTTCAGCGCCACTCCTCCTCTGCTGGGCAAACTTCTGGAAGGGCACACTTTTCCTCCACTACAGCTGTGCCACTGGCACCATGTTTCTCAGGCAGGACATGTTGCCTGGTGTTCCTTTATTGAGCACCTCAGGCCCCAATGCTAAGAGCTCAGGAGACCAGGGGAAAGCTTCTTTTTGCCTTCAGGATAAGTTCAAAATCTTTGTGAGGCCATCAGGGTTCTGAACAATCTGGGTTGTGGTGGCCACTCCTTTCTTTCCTCTCAGCATTTCACCCACCAGCCTGTCCTCCAGGTCCCAAGTGGGTCATACTTCCCTCCAACCCTAGTCCTTTCTGTCACTCTTCTCTGAACCTGAAATGTCTTCCCCTCACCCAAGAACTCCCAGATTCCCTTCAGCTCTCAGCTTGGTGTCACTTTTTCAGGGTGACCTCTCTAGACACGCCCTCTTAGACTCTATCCATCCCAGTAACATGCTCTTACAGGAGCTTATGTGTCTCCTTCATGGCACTTGTGACCATACTTCATGCAACGGGCTATTTGGTCACCACTGGACTGTAAGCTCCATGGGGAGAAACATTGCCCACTATGCTACCCCCAGCATGTTTCTGGGGTCAAGTTAGTGCTCAAATGTTTGTTGAATGAAACATTGAATGCAGAACCCAAAATGGTTGGACATGGTTAATAAACTGTTGTCACAATAATTTGTATCATTTTTAAGATAGTTTCTTGTATTTGTTATGAGTCTGAAAATTCAAGTACTTGAAAATCACTAGCTGGAAATGCAGATGTTATAGGATCCTTGGATTCACCAACTGTGCTGCAGGGATTAGTCATTACACATTAGCACTGTGGACACCAGTTCAAGGCCAACCATACATGACAGCTCAAGAGGTCTCCCAGGAACATCAAGGAAAGTGGATGAGGAAGGCTAAAAACTACAGAGAGAAATGTTGACGCAGACATGAGAAGGAAGCCATGGGTCCAGAAGTAATATAACAGTAATTCCAGGATTCAGAAGAGCAGTCAATATAACTATTTAAATCTTAAATAAAATCACTTTTGGTGGGGGTATATGATCACAGAAAGATTATGCTCTCCGAATCATCCCTCTCTGTAAAATCATGAAGCTGATTTTTTAATATAGAACATTCTGAAAGTAGTCATATTTGTACAGGCTTTCAGTAAATAATTTCTTCACCATTCAGTCCAGGGGAAAAGAATTTCACCTGAGTATATCTCTCCTGAAAGCTAAGCCTTGAGTCACAAACGAGAGAGAGAGACAGAGAGAGAGAGAGAGAGAGAGAGAGAGGAGAGGTGCTTTCTTTGTCATTTTCCATTTACTCAGTGAGGGGAAGGCAGCTCCTGTTGGCCCTTTTATCATGGAAGAGGTAAATGTATGATGCTTCATTTAATGTTTAGCATTTTGTCTTGGGCAAGTGTTGAGTTTTGCTGCCTCTGAACTGAGAAGAAAACCAAGTGCTATAATACAGAGCTGAGAGGTGCAATGTGAAAGACAAATGAGCTTATCACAAGAGAGGGGAGTGGGCAGGGGCCATCATGCACCTCACAGCAGGGAGATATCCTCTGGAGGATGAAACAGCAGAGCTTTCACACAGAAAGAAGGAGGGAGGAATTTAACTGGAGTGTAATCACCTCACCTGTGTGGTCCGATTCCTCTTGGGGAGATTATCCTCAGAGCAGCATCGGGGCACATTACTCCCCTCCCAGGGTAACTTCCAGCTGCCATCCAAAGTCACAGAAAAAGTTTTTTTTTTCTCTCACAAGTTGAACAGCACTGTGCTGATATTGTCTTCTCCAGAAAAAGGAAAGTGTTCTCTCAGGGCTGTACAACTTCACAGCTTTCAAGATGTGGATCCAATGTTTGCTGCCCGAGGGAGGCCACTCAGGAACATGACTCTCAAAAGCCGATGACAGATCCTGGGCAGGGTAACAGAGGGCACAAGAATGTGGTTTAAGCCAGTCAAGGGCAGTCATGTTTCCGTGGTACACGGAATGGGTGAATAAAGTGAGTGATAAGTGGATTTTCCAGATAAATGAAGATCCTTCCTCTTTCCAACAGCCGCACAATTTTGGTCCGTGCATTCTTGAGAGAAAGCTCTCTAGCATGCATCAGATACTTCTGGAAGTCTTAAAGAAAGGCAGAGACCCATGAGGGAAAACTGCACGGATTGGGGGATTGGAAAACTTACTTTTCAGGAGGAGCTCCCCACTTCTAGGCGGGGTGTGTCGGTGGGGATATCACTGTCACTATGATCATATGTGATGTGTGACCTTGCCTAATAGGAGATAGCGCACTTGTATTGAGCACCTGACTACATGGTGAGGACCCTTCTGTGTGCTATGCATGTGCGTGACCCCATTACTACGAGAAGGTGCAGCTGTCAGCTGAGGCTGAAAGGAGGGGTGTGACACCCAAAGAACACCAAGAGGTCTGCAGCTAACCACCCCATAGGATCCCCGAGACTGCGGCGTTAGCCAGAACACCATCTATGAGTCTGAAATTAAGTGCATTAAGTGACCACGGTTTACATAATATATGTAGGTTCAGAGTTTTTCATCTGTAAAGTAGGGATGACAGTAGATTCTAAGCTATTTGGGGAAAGAAGTAAGTGGGTCACGCTCGAGACCAACCACACCCTAGAAGGCACCCACCTCATGCCAGCTAGTTCTGTTCCCTTTCCTCGGGAGGTAGACAAAGCTGGTTTCGAACCCCAAACCTATACACACGTGACTTAGCCCAAGCCCCTGTTATGCCAGGCGCGCTGTGAGTTGTTGCAGGATAGATAAAAAACTTTGTGCGAAACAAATGTCTTGAGCTTTTGATAACCCAAAGTCTTTCCTGCTGCTTACTAACATTTCCAAATGACACCTGCATTCCAAATCTTAAAACATTTCAAGGGCTTTCAAAAATTTTTCAAAAATTTTCAAAAAAATAAAAAAAACATAAAAATGTCAGAGAAATCTCTTACTCTTTCCTCCAAAGCTTCATCTCTTTTCTGTATTTCTTGTCTTCATGAATGGCACCACCCTTCTCTAGCGCCAAAACTAGGAGGACAGGTCTCTGACCTTCTAGTGGTGACCATGCCCCATACTCAGTCAGTCATCCGGCCTGGTCCCTCCCGCCACCTCTTACTCAAGCCCTTCGACCTCCCTAACCTGCATCATCGCATGTTCTAAAGTGCCTGCCTGACTAAACTATTCCCACCTCAGTTCAACCTTCAGATGGCTTCTTTTGTTCTTTCTAAAACCCAGATCTTTTTGTTTCGAGCCTTCCATGGCTCCCCACTGCCCATGAGATAAAATCTAAGACATTTAGCAGCTCATCCACAATTTCAGGACCTCTAATCGTCTGTCCTAAGCTCAGGCCTTGCGTCTCAATTCCCGCCAAGCTCCTACAATGCAGCCTGAACCTGAAGATGTCCTGCTTTTTCTGGCCTCCTTGTCCTGATTTACACACTCCCTTCCTCTGGACGTCCTCGTCCCCCTCCTACCTCCAAAGGAACGTTACATATCTTCCCACAGGCAGTTACACTTGAAACTTTTCTCATCATACCCTTTTTTATTCAAGCCAATACATAGGCAATTTTACTTTCCAATACATGTCATTATAAAGTCTTTCAAATCAGATAAGAAAATGGTGTAAAACATGCTCTGCCCTCCACTCACTTTTTACAGGTAACAATTCATCACGCTAGCATCAGATCCCTTTAAAGAAATAAGGTGTTACAGATCCAGTCCAAAGATCCCCCTGTTTTTTCCTCCCCTTTCTCCTCAGATATAGACTGTTATGAAGTGCATATGTCACCCCATGAATGCTTCTGTACATTTTTTAATTTGAATATACCATTCACATAAATTAAACAATCACGTAGCACTTTGGGAAACAGTTAGGCCATGCCTTGTAAAACTGGAGATGTTCATCTTTGGGAGTTTAATTTCACTGCCCGATTTCACCCAGAATAACTCTCCTTGTGAACACAAAAATATATTAAAGATTTTACTGAATTATTTTTTATGACAGTGGAAAAATTAAAGCATAACTGTCTCTAAGTGAGGGCAATGAATAGATAAAATGGGTTTTACTCATACAATGCATTCCTTCGAGCAATTAATGTCAGTAACTCAAATTTTACTATTATCAATCAACAAAGACATAAGCCAAAAACATAATATCAGATGAAGTAGAACAGGTTGTAAAAGATACACTGCACAGGATACTTGCTCTTTTTCATGGACTTGTTCATATTTAGATGATTACTCAGAAGCTAGGATTTTATTGCCACTGTTTTGGGGGCTTAGGGAGGTGGATATTATTTTCTATCTACCACGTTTCCTTGTTATATTTTCCTTAATGTTTCAAAATTTTTTTATTGTGTTGTGTTAGTCAACATAAAACACATCATTAGTTTTGATGCAGCGTTCCAAGATTCATTGTTTATGTACACACCGAGTCCTCCATGCAGTCCTTGTCCTCTTAATACCTACTGCCAGGCTCACCCATCCTTTCCCCCAAATCCTCAGTTTGGTTCTGCGTCCACAGTCTCTCATGCTTTGTCTACTCCTCCGATTTCCCCCCTTCACTTTCCTTTTCCTTCTCCTAATTTCCTTGACTTTATTAAGTGTTGTTGTCATTGAATTGATCAATCTTACTCCCAAGTTCCCTAGCATTTTAGAATATTCATTTTTTTTGATATTTTTGGGTAGCTGGTTTAAAATGTTAACACATGTATTGAAACAGATTTTTCTACTGATTCCTAGAAGTAATCCATATCAGTACTCTTCCTCAGACAGGATAAGAACTTCAGCACTCTCACACACCTTCTTTTTTCCTCACTTTTCACAATTCCCCAAAATCTATGGGATTTAATTTCCGAATTTTTGCTGAAGGAGCAGAAGCTCCCTTCCTTTTTAATCATTTACCAACAAGTATTTAAATTCAACTAGATCTTAGACTGATTTCTTGGTGTGCTACTGTTTTTTTGTTTTTTTTTTTTAAGCCAACACCATCCTGATATTTTTCTTAATCATGTTTGCACATCTCCTTAAATAATTATTTTATAAAATGTCTATAGTTCGTAAGTCACATAAGGCTTTTTAGTACTTAAAATTGTTTTCATTTAGCCTTCACATTCAGATGAAAATGTAACTAGATATGTGATAATTATGTCTTTGGAGTTGTTTCACCAAATCATTTTGAAGATATTGCACCATTGGTAGCATCATTATTCTCCTGTATCAGTGATGAGAAGTCTGATGTTCATCTGATTCCCTTAAATTTTCACTTATCCAACTTTCCTTGGTGGAAAATTCTTAAACTATCTCTGTGTTAGGTGTTTGCAATTTCACTAGAGCATGTCTAGGTGTGCATCTTGCTTTGGCCATCTTATTTGTTCCTGTTTCCCTTCTGCCTCAAGAGCCATGACCTTAATCGGCTTCTAGAGATTTTCTACTCTTCATGTGCTTGTCCTCTTCTGGAACCAGTACCTGGATGCTTCGTTTCTGGATAATCTTCCACGTCATCCAGCTCCCCTCCGCCTGTGACAGCTCTCCAGCTCCTTGTGGTAGATGATCTACAGCCTCAACGGCCCATTTTGATAATTTAATCTCACCTATATTTACTCTGCATTCAACATACATAATGACTTGTGGTTTTTTTATTTTTGATGATCATATTGAGAATTTTTAAGACCCTCAGTTTTCTTGTTTTCATATCATGTGTTCGTTTAATGGAGGAAATGACTCCCTGAATATCCATATAGCTGTAGTTTAAGTTTGTTTTTTTTTTTAATTGGGTCTACCAACTTTGTTTTCATGGGTATTTTTGTGTGTGTGTGTGTGTGTGTGTGTGTGTGTGTGTGTGTGCACGCATGGGTGAACTAAGCTACTGTGTATGTTTTTAGCAATCATTCCTGGTGTCTTGGTAACACCTGGTAATTCCTGGTGTCCATTTATTTTTGTGACCTGACTACAGCCCAAGTAGGAATCCTTGTTCACTTATCAACAGATACATCTGGTGATTGGGGATATTCTCTCTCAGGAATATTGCCCTTAGAACCCAGGTACCATGTCATGAGGAAACCCGAGCTTTACCTACAGCTGTGTGTACGTGCTCTGGCCGACTGTAGGAGAGTGACTGTGTCTTCAGAGAATTTCAGCCCAGCCTTTGAACCACCGGAGTTGGTTGATGACAAGTGGAACATAGATGACCATTGCTACTATGCGCCGTCAAAACTGAGGTTCCATGAGCAAAATAAATGTCGCCATTGTTTTAAGCCACTTAGTTTTGAATAATTTTTTGTACAGACATAGTAAATGAAACAGGTTTCTTGAGTGTTCTCTCCTTAATTTCCAGATACTCAATGCATCCATTGCATCTTTAAACATTTTCCAAATATCTACCACACCAGCTGTTCCCTCATACGCCCCATGAGTAAATGATACCCTTGCTTTAAAACCAAAATGCACACTCCTAAGATCTTTGCCAAAAGGTGAGGTCAAGATACCCTCGGGCAGAGAAGTCTGTCAGCTCCACATCACTTCCCTTCCTATCCCTTCCTCCCATCCTTCCCCATCTCACCCACAAACCAGGAAGCAGAAGCCAGTAGGTTCGCTCTCAGCTTCCGGCAAACCGATGACCTTTGACTTTAGCAGCCGCTAGAAAGCCACAGTTACAAGCCCTTCCAGAGCAAGGGCAAGTTACTGCTTTTGATTTTAAATTGCAAAGTAAACTGTTTATGATACTTAATGAAACACCCACTGCAGTGTTATGGAAACAGAATGTTTTTTGTAAGAAATAGATCCTGATGAAAATGTTTAGGTGTTTGGTAATTTAATCATGCTAAAAATTAAGTTCCCTTTCCTGGCAAACATGGGAAAAAGATGGGGACACAGGATCCACTTCAGTAATTAAATCGTCACTCTTTGTGACATTGAGACGCCTGTCTGAAAGAGACAAACACAATCAAACTGGCTACCCATATGACGTAAACAAAATATCTGCTTGATAGAATTCAACTGTCCTATCTGTTCTTTGGGGGTTATTTTCCCTTATTTTAACTGAATTCCATCAATTAGTTTGTGTTTGTCATCACGATCTGAGAATATATCTTCACAAGACCAAAATAAATCCTGAATCACTAATTCAGAGAGGGGAAGAGAGAAAACCAGCTGTTCGTCCACATGACACACTAGTTCCATTAAATCCACTGTGCGCTGAGGTAAAATCTCACGGGGCAGAAGAGCATGAAAGTTGTCCAGCATGGACGTCCACGAGTCACTACTGAGCCCTCCCCCTCACAAATATTTCCTATCGATGGAAGGAAGATCTCAACGACAAAATGCTGAGGAATCACAATGTCTGACGTCTTAGACTGCACATGCTGCAGCCTTGAAACAGCCAGATTTCGTGACAGGATCAAAACCAAGAAGCTTAGAATTCAATAGGTCACTACTGTGTAATCATTTTATAAAACAATAAATGGCCTGGTCGGATATTTGTTCAAAATTTCTAGAATTATGTGGAACTGGGGGACTTGAAATTCTTCCCAAAGAAAGATATGACTTAAGTCTAAGAGAAGCAGCAGACCCTGCTGGAAACCACCCCAGGATGAAAGAAGCCTCTACCTTCTGGGCAAGTTTCCCCAACTGTGAAATAAAAATGATAGTATTTGCTCCACCAACCTTACAGTGATATGAGAAATAACGAGATCGCTTTGAGTTTGTTGGAGGAAGGCTATTTTAAGATTTAAAAATAAATCATTCGGTTCACTGTATGCAATATACTACAAATTACAGTCATTCGTGTTTTGAAATAAGCCCTTGACCTGACGGCTCTCCTTGTCTCAGAAAAGCCTAGGGATTTTCAGTGTATCAGCTTGTGTGTGTGTGTGTGTGTGTGTGTGTGTGTGTGTGGCAGAGGTGGGAGGGTGCCTTGTAAGAGTTTCAGTTTTCTTGGCTTGCAGAAGCAGCAGCAGCTGAAAACTGTCAAAATTGTTTAGGTATGTGGACCATCACCAGAATTCAAAGAAAACATAATCTTTTCCTAATGAGCAGAGGTAACGAGAGCCTGAGATATAGGAAATGTTCTTTGATTTGTTCTATAGAGGAAGAAGAAAATTTTAAAAGCCTTTAATGCACGGTAGGAACTATTGTTCACATGAAGTGCTCATCCTTAAAACTGAAGGGACTCGAGGAGCCTGGGTGGCTCAGTTTCTCGAGGATTCAACTCTTGGCTTTGGCTCAGGTCATGATCTCAGGGTTGTAAGATGGAGCCCATGTGTTGGGCTTTGTCCTCAGCAGGGAGTTTGCTTAATATTCTCTTCCTCTGGGCCCGTGGGTGGCTCAGTGTTTTAAGGGTCTGCCTTCGGCTCAGGTCATGATCCTGGAGTTCCTGGATCGAGTCCCACATCAGGCTCCCTGCTCGACGGGAAGCCTACTTCTCCCTCTCTCACTCCCCAAGCTTGTGTTCTTTCTCTGGCTGTGTTTCTCTCTGTCAAATAAATAAAATCTTTAAAAAAAAATTCTCTTCCTCTGCCCCCTCCGCAGGTGTGCTCTCTCTCCGTCTCTATCTCTCTCTCAAATAAATGAAATCTTTATTTAAAAAAAAAAAAAACAGCTTGAAAGGACTCACAAATACCCATCATTTTGCAGAAGGTTCCTCAAGGGATCTCCATCCTTTCCTGAGACCCATCTTGAGGTGTGAGTTAAGAAGTTATTGACTTGAAGAATGAAGCTTCTCCATTTCTCCATCTGGGGAGACCCATAGTTTTCCAGCAATTGAGCACACTTAGTTTTCCAAAATTTAGGGTTCTGTGTTCAATAAAAAGGCAAAATATTTCTGCAGAGGAACAAAGATAATGAAGCTGAGTGGGGTGAGAGGTGTTGCTTACCAGAATTAGGGACAAAGTGGAGTTGAAAGAGAGAGAGAATAGTTTATCAGGCTAGCTCTACTACAGAAATGATGTTGGGTCACCTGGGTGGCTCAGTAAGTTAAGCATCTGCCTTTGGCGCATGGTCCTGGGATCGAGCCCCACAACAGGGTTCCTGCTTGGTGCAGAGCCTGCTTCTCCCTCTCCCTCTGCCTGACACTCTGCCTACTTGTGCTCTAGCTCTCTGTCAAGTAAATAGAAGAAGAAGGAGAAGAAGAAATGATGTTAACCTTTCTCTGATCTAAAATCATTCTTCTATTTCCTATAAATTAAAAATATACCTCACTAAAATGCTGAATATACATTGAAAATGAAAAATACTTTGTGAGAAGTTAATAACAGTCACCACCAGCAGCAATTTTATAAATGAAGGTGCGGTTTGCTGTGTACCTGAAACTGAGTTTCCATTTGTATGACATTTCGACCTCATCAAATAGACAAATTTTACTTACTTTACATTGACTCAAAGTGTTAGGTGCTGCTTCAAAAGGAAAATTCTGGGAGCATATAAAATGTTGAGATGGATCCAAAGCCCTTCAGAGATACTTGAAATAACAAAAATTCCATTAGAAAGCCTTTGCTAAACACCAAATTTTAATAGATTCCCCTTTCCATCTCTCAAATGTAGAACTCTATTGGTTTTCTTTATTGTTCTATTTTTTAAAGACTTGAATTATTTTCTTCCTTGTTGTTTACCATTACGTATGGGTTTCCCCTGACAAACATAAGGCTCCTGTGAGGCTGGTTGAATGCCTGCTTTGTTCATCATTTAACAGTGCCTAGCACAGGTGTGGTGCATAGTAGGTAATTAAGATCTGTGGAATAAATGAAGGAAAGAATTCCTGATCAAGTGTTTGAATAGTGAAACTGATCACTGGTGTCCAAAGCAGGTGCTGAGTGATTTCCTTTTCTTTCTCTTACCTTGAAGAACCACTTTGGCTTGGGCAGTTGTAGGAGCCAGTGCTGGTCTCAGTGAATGAAACAGAATCCTCAGCCCTGCCTGTCGTATTTCCCAGTCATGACTGTTGAAAATCTACTGCACCCAGAACAGGAGCAAAAGAAGAGGGGAAGTCCTTGGGCCTCAAGTATCTGACCCCGTTAAGTCAAGGGTTTCTAGACATATTGAGAAAAGTGGTGCTGGACTTCTAAAAGGAGGAATTTGTGTGTTGCACTTTGAAACCCTATAAATTGAAGATTCTTTTCACCAGAAACTATAACATTGGAAAACCAATTACATTTGTGATATTAAAAGCCTGAGCCTAAAATCATTATTTGTTCTAAGTTAATATCCTCTCAACTTTAATAAAATGTTCTTTATTCTAGATTTTTCCCTCAACCTGTCACTGGTTTTTTGTTGTTGTTGTTGTTGTTGTTGTTGTTGTTGTTGTTTTGTTTGTGTTTTTTGTTTTTTTTGTGTGGGATCTTAATGATGGCAGTGTTTCCAGGTTCCACTTCAAGAGGTCTGTTTTCTTCTACATTTCCATATCTTTGCTGCCTATGTTCAAAAGTTCTATTTTCCTCTGGCCATATCATTTTTAACCGCCATTGCCCTCCCAGACTACAGGCACATTTAAGAAACCAGAATACTTTTCTTTCAGAGACCCAATTATTTGTTTTGTTCTGATGTGAATCTTCAGTGAATAGTAATGATATCTATAGGCAACACATCAAGGAAAATGCCTAATTGAATAACCATGCTATGGGGGTAAATATTGTTACAAATGTCTTCCAACAAAAATTTTTAGTAAACATTTATTGGACTTTTTTGCTCTTGCAATAAGTATTTCCTTGTCCACCGGGTGTTACTTGAAATTATAAAAGAGATATGAAAAGTTAAAAACAACAATTATATAACCACATAATCATACCCATCACGAATACTGTAAGTCCTCCATTTTTTCAAAGACCATGGCATGAGCTAAACTTATTTTCTACCTCTTATGTGGTCACTTAAACTCAGATTTCTGAGATGTCTATCCCTGGATATCTGGAGCAAAAATCTGGATTCAGAATGGCCTGGATTTTAACCCCAAATCTGCCACATGAACTACTTTCATCAAAGAGATTGTGAGGTTCGGGTATTTCCTTCAGACTTTGTAGAAGCCGGTCATTTATGGCCTCCACAACTCCTACATGATTCTAAACTGTTTAGCTACAAATAAAATAAAATTACTTAAATGAAAAAAGCACAGAGAGTCTCTGAAGCATAGTGGAATATAAAATGCCATAGTTCAGCCTGCAGGTCAATTCTTATGCACACCCCTTCACTGCCTTATCCAAGCTTTCAATACTATAAAGTTCTATATGTTGAGTGGCATGTCTTTCTAAAGTATGTCAATCACTCCAAAAGTAACCATTGCTTCTTCTAATCTGACTGAGTTACAAATATTTAACAAACAAAAATATAATTGGATTTGAATTTCAGATAAACAACAGAACATTCTTTTAGTAATAGAATATCTTATGCAATCTTTATAACACATACTTTACAATTTTCTTTACCTATCCAAAAGTCAAAATAACTGGGTATCCTGTATTTTATTCAGCATATCTCAACCTGATGCTTACAGTTGTTTATTATACATTCAATGCTCAAAGTAAGCCAGGTACATTTCAAAAACTGAGGTCTTAACAACATAGAAATAGAAAAATTAATTGAAAAATGAAACAGTTATGATGTTCTAGTCTAAAGGATGCAAAATAGTAACAGAGTATCAGCTACTACTTACTAAGCACTTGGGATCAGGCATCATTTTCCTTATTTTATTTATTTTATTAATAGTGACTACTTTATCAATCATAACTCCCTGATCGATCCTGGCTATAAAGAGACCATCTAACATACTAAACTTTTAAATCCAGTACTCAGGTGGGGTAGCACAGCTCTGTGGGTACATTTAGCAGCAAAGTTCCTCCAAAGAGGCTTCACTGGTGTTTGTTGGTGTCATCATACTAGTTGTGCAAAGCCTGCATCATTTTCCATGGAACCAGGTTCTCTCATAGTTGGTAACGCCATCATGATGGTTAAATATGTTTAATGTCACTCCTTGGGAAGAATCTATATATGTAACACCCCCACAAATGTTTTAAAACTGTATTTAAAACCTCAAGCAACTAAGTGAATTTTTACTTTTTTTTAATCTGTCTCTTTAAATAAGTATCCTCTTACCTGCCCAATTTCATTAGTTGTCAAGGAAATGTGAGTCAAAATCTTAATGAGCTATCATTCCACTAACAATAATTTCAAAAAAAAAAGATGACTTTTCCAAAAGAGAAGAGAAAGGACCCAAATTAATAAAATCTTGAATGAGAAGGGAGATATCACAACCAACCCCGAGAAAATACAGACAAGTTAAAGAACATAGTATGAGCAATTATATGCCAACAAATCAGGCAATCTGGAAGAAATGGGTGCATTCCTGGAGACTTATAGACTACCAAAACTGAAAGAGGAAGAAATAGAAAATCTGAACAAACCAATTACCAACATGGAAATTGAAGCAACAATCAAAAACCACCCAAAAAACAGGAGTCCAGGCACAGATGGTTTCCCAGGGGAATTCTACCAAACATTTAGAGAAGAAATGATACCTATTCTAATGCAGTTGTTTCAAGAAATAAGAAATGGAAGGAGAACTTCCAAACTCATTTTATAAGGCCAACATTACCCTGATCCCAAAACCAGACAAAGACCCCATCAAAAAGGAGAATTACAGACCAATATCTCTTAGGAATATGGGTGCCAAAATACTCATCAAGTTACTGTTCAATAGAACCCAACAGTACATTAAAAGCATTATTCACCACAACCAAGTGCTGGTTCAACATTCACAAATCAATCAACATGATAGATTACATTAATAATAGAACAGACAAGAACCATATGATCTTCTCAATTTATGCAGGAAAAAACATTTGACAAAATATAGCATCGTTTTTGATTAAAACTCTCCACAGTATAGGGATAGAGGGGACATAATCTCCATATCATAAAAGCCATCTACAAAAAGCCCACAGTAAATATCATTCCCAATGGGGAAATAAGATCAGATACATGACGGGGATACCCACTCTCACCACTGTTGTTCAACATAGTACTAGAAGTCCTAGCCTCAGCAATCAGACAACAAAAAGAAATAAAAGGCATTCAAATTGGCAAAAGAGAAGTCAAACTCTCACTAGCAGATGACATGATACTTTTGTGGAAAACCCAAAAGACTCCACCCCAAAATTGCTAGAATTCATACAACAATTCAGCAATGTGGCAGGATACAAAAATCAATGCCTAGAAATCAGTTGCATTTCTATGTATTAACAATGTGACTGAAGAGAGAGAAATTAAGGAATCAATCCCATTTACAATTGCACCAAAAACCATAAGGTACTTAGGAATAAACCTAACCAAAGAGGTAAAGGATCTATACTCTAAAAATTACAGAACACTCATGAAAGAAATTGAGGAAGACACAAAAAGATGGAAAAACATTCCATATTAATTGGAAGGATAAATATTGAAAAAATGTCTATGCTACTCAGAACAATCTACACATTCAATGCAATTCCTATCAAAATACCATTGAATTGTTCACAGAGCTGGAACAACAATCCCATAATTTGTATGGAACCAGACAAGACCCCCCCATAGATAGAGGAATGTTAAAAAAAAAAAAAAAAAAAAAGTAAACCGAAGCTGGGGACAACACAACACCTGACTTCAAGCTATATTACAAATCTGTGATCATTAAGAAAGCATGGGCCTGGCACAGAAACAGCCACATAGATAAAAGAAACAGAATAGAGAACCCAGAACTGGACCCTCAACTCTATAGTCAACTAATCCTCGACAAAGCAGGAAAGAATATCTAATGGAAAAAAGACAGTGTCTTCAATAA
Organism: Spilogale gracilis; assembly: GCA_004023965.1. Lineage (NCBI taxonomy): Eukaryota > Metazoa > Chordata > Mammalia > Carnivora > Mephitidae > Spilogale > Spilogale gracilis. The sequence continues at coordinate 74,551 of PITA01003004.1, read as the reverse complement.
ATGGTGCTAGGAAAACTGGACAGCCACATGTGGAAGAATGAAACTGGACCATTCTCTTACACTCTACACAAATATAAACTTAAAACAGATGAAATACCTAAATGTGAGATGGGAATCCATCAAAATTCTAGAGAGGAACACAGGCAGCAACCTTTCGACCTTGCTATAGAAAATTCTTGCAAGACACATCTCTAAAGCCAAGGGAAATAAAAGCAAAAATAAATGATTGGGAAATGACTGAGATAAAAAGCTTCTACGCAACAAAGGAGACAGTCAATAAAACTAAAAGGCAACCTATGGAATGGGAAAAGATATTTGCAAATGACTTATCAGATAAAGGGCTGGTTTCCAAGGTCTATAAAGAACTTATCAAACTCAACATCCAAAAAATAAATAATACAGTCAAGAAAAGGACAGAAGACATGAACAGACATCTTACCAAAGAAGATATACAAATGGCTAAAAGACATATGAAAAAATGTTCATCATTTGTCATCAGGGAAAAACAAATCAAAACCACATCAAGATACCACCTTACACCAGTTAGAATGTCAGAAATTAACAAGACAGGAAACAACAAATGTTGGGGAGGATGTGGAGAAAGGGGAATCCTCTTACACTGCTGGTGGGAATGTAAGCTGGTACAACCACTCTGGGAAACAGTATGGAGGTTCCTTAAGAAGTTCAAAATAGAGCTACCCTATGACCCAGCAATCATGCCACTAGGTATTTACCCCAAAGATACAGATGTAGTGAAAAGAAAGGGCACATGCACTCCAATGTTCATAGCAGCAATGTCCACAACACTGAAACTGTGGAAGGAGCTGAGGTGTCCTTTGAGAGATAAACGGATATAGAGGATGTGGTTCATATATACAATGGAATATTACTCAGCCATCAGAAAGGATGAATACCTCCCATTTACATTGAGGTGGACGGAACTGGAGTGTATTACGGTAAGTGAAATACGTCAAGCAGAGAAAGACAATTATCATATGGTCTCAATCATATGAGGAATATAAGAAATAACACAAATAGCACAAACTAAGGGCTGCAGAAGGGGAGGTGGGAGGGAATGGGGTAACTAGGTAATGGGCATTAAGGAGGGCATGAAATGTGATGAGCACTGGGTATGACGCACAACTGATGAATCACTGAACATTACATCTGAAACTAATGACATGTTGGCTAATTGAATTTAAATTTTAAAAAGATAATCTTAATAGACATTGACTATAATGTGAAGAAATTGGGACCAATAAACATTGGTAGTGGGGGGAACCTGGGTGGCTCAGTTTGTTAATCATCTACCTTCGGCTCAGATCATGATCCCAAGGTCTTGGAATCAAGCAGGGAGTCGGCTTCTCCTTCTCCTTCCTACTTGTGCTCTCTCTCACTATCTCTGCTTGTCTCAATAAATAAATAAATAAATAAAATATTTTCAAAAATTGATAGTGGAAATGTAAATTATAAAGTTACTTTGTAACCCCATAATTCCACTCCTAGGGATATATGGAAGTAGAGAAAAAATGTATGTTCACAAAAAATGTATACACCAAGGTTCACAGAAATATTATCCAAAAGGTAGAAACTAAAATGTCCACCAAATGGTGAATGGATAAATATATATGGTATTTTCATATAATGGATCATTATTTGGACCATAAATTGGAGTGAAGTACCAGTATATCCTACAACACAGATGAACTTTGAAGCTGTGATATTAAATGAAAGAATGTGATCACAAAAGAGCATATACCATTTCATTTCTAGGAAATGGTGAGAATAGGCAAACCCATACAGAGAAAAGGTAGACTTATATTTCCCCAGACTTGGAGGCAAGAGGATAAAAACAGTCATTTCTAATGGGTTTGGGGTTTTATTTGCAGATGTTAGAAATATTTTTAAATTGGATATGGGCACAGTCATGTTTTGTACCCCTAAAATTAGTGAATTTTCTGTGTTGTAAATTGTATCTCAGTAAAATTGGAGTTTAAAAAAAAATGAAGAGGAAGGCCTTGGATATTTGCAAATATTCTCAAATAAAGTTTCAGGTGCTATGCATACTTTTCTAAAGCCATAATGTACAAGGGACCTAACAAGGCAATAAATGTGATTATTTTAATCCCCCCCAAAAAAATGCATATCATCTTTCCCCTAGGAAAGTCTGGCATGGAATCCCACACAGCAGAGGAGACCCAACAACAACACAACGGCGTCTGTTAAAGCTACGACCCCCAGCTCTCCATGGGTTCTTTCTTCTAGTTTGACATGAAAAGACAAATCACCAAGGTATGGAGCCACCGCCTCCATGATAGGAAAAGCTCCCTTTTGGGTTGCTTGCGTACCTCCCAAAAGACACGCATGAATTCAGCATCGAGTTGTGTCCTGTGCTTTGTAGTGTCCGGCCATCTGAAGGACCAGCAGGTGGTGGAGCCACCCGGCCCCAGTGAATGGCACACCGTATGCCAGTCCCGTCTTGCTCCGACCACGGCTGTGTCAGACAGCTTGGCCTCTTTCACACAAGGGGACATTTGTGGGATGAGGTGACATCTTTTCCAAACACCAGAAGGCTTCTGACTGGCCAGTGCACAGGTCAGCTCGCTGGCCAGCATAGCTTCTGTGGGTACACCGCTGTCTAAATAGAGAAAGGGGAAATTATAGGGGAGAGGCAAACAACTGGCTAAAAAGGAAAAAGCAAGAGGCCAAATTCTTTTTCCCTGTTTATAGCACTGCCACCTTAATTCAGTCCCAGGTAAGAGAAAGCACAGCTCACAGATCGGCCCTTCGCAAATGAGCAGGCAGTATGAAAGGAAGTGCCTGTTTAACCCCTGCAGCACAAAATGGTGACAGCTAAGTGCACTGGAGATTTGTAACAGGGGTAGGTCAGCGTGCAGCCTGTCAGTTTAACTCTTTCTTGGAACATGTTTAATGGGATTTTATGTTCAGCAACATGAACTTTGGGATATTCGAGTTCAAGTCTCACCTGCAGAGCTCCCATCTGTTCTGACTTGACTCTCAGAATTTCCATCTGCTCTCCTTTAGGCCTGTCTAATGGGATGCCAGGGTTGGCCCCTATGGCTTTCCCAGGTGCTGAAGTCATGGAAATTTTATGACATTTAAAAAAATAGTAAAAAAAAATTTGGTCCTACAAGTTACCTGTGTAAAATAATTCCATAATCCAATAGTGTTTCTTGAACGATCTTTCTCAGAATGTCTGTTAAGAGCTCCTAACAGCCTGTGTGGCAATAGTTTATTGCTGTCTACCCATGTGACTTCAGGGCCTGTATGTACTAGGATAGAGCAAGACAGAGGGCCATGCACCAGGCCTTTCTTCCCAGCTGACCAGGTCAGACGTTTTCTAGTTCTGAGCCCAAATCTGTAGATCTCATCCCACCTCTGGGCTGAAGGAGAACAAGCTGAATTTCTCTCTAATTTCAGTGGTTCTGTGTGGCCTGACACCAGAGCTCAGAGGAGCTGAACTTTGTGTCAGGGTCAGACAGTGACAGCATGGCCACTGAAGGCACGGGGCAGGAGCTCATCGGCAGGTGGCAGGGGCCATACTACCTGTGTTGGAGACATGTTCGTGTCGGTGAGTCATTCTCATTTCAGAGCCTACAAAAAGAAGTCCACACTGGAAAAGCAAGACATTCCATATAAAGTCTGAGATGATTACTGGTGGGGACCAAGTGAGAGAGGAAGAAAGGAAGGAGCTAAATATGCCATAGGAAAGGATATGAGGATTTGCAGAAAAACAGTTCGTGTACCAAATGGGATTTACTGACTACTCAGAAAGGTCTCTGAGTTAGACCTCTGGTTTATCCAACATAATTCTGAGATGCTGATTCATTTAGCATATGATGTTTTACTATCAATGGAAACTTTAAACAGATCACAGGGTCTAGGTCACTTAGGGACAGAGAGCAGAGAAGACTGCCCTACGGTGTGATTCGGGTGGACCGAAAGGTCTCTGATGGTATGCCGTCTCCAGACTCATTATCTGCCAGTCCTGCTCCTGGAAGCCAGGTCTGCTACTCTGCCTAAGCTGGATCTTGATGTGCTAGAGGAGGGGAGAAAGGAATTTAGAAAAATCCTTTGGATCACAATAGGAATTGGAGTTTAGGAAGCTACTTAAGCAGCCAGTGTAAGCAACAAAGGAAAAAACACGTTTTATGACTAAGAACATAAAGTGTATCACTTTATTGAGTTTTTGTACCTTAGTCACTTATTCAATAAACGTCTCCTACATTATGGGCTGCCTAAAACTTTAGCCATGTCAGATTATGTCTTTTCTCCCTTTCTCCGATACGAGATATTCTGGAGCATGTGTTTTTTCTGTGGCACAGAGAGTCAGTGAGGTGGTGGAAAAGCTGCACACTGTTTCAGGAGGCCCACGCTCATTGTTGGACTTGTGGGTTCTCTTCTCCCAGAACAGTGCAGACACTCTAGTGAAGCAGACTCTTGAGGCTTTCTCTCTCCTAACCTCAATCTTTGGAGGGAAACTAACAGCACAGCAGCAACAGAAAATTAAAACCAAATATCTGATGAGATTGCAGCTAAGTGAACAGTGTTTTTCCAAAGTCGGAAACACCCTCACTTAGAAGAAGTATGTACACATGGACCTAAGAGTCTCATCACTTAGTGCCTTTGATGGTAGAGTTCAAGTGAAGAGAAAATTCTGGATCGAGTCCTCAGTGACCCAGCAGGGTTAGAACCAGATGAGACAGTGGGAAAAGAAACAAGGTGTCCCTTCCTGAGGGTAAGAGGCAAATACGGTCTCCACAGGAACATTTTAGGCTGATGTGAGGCTTCTGTGGTACACATAAGAAGAAAATTGTGAAGTATTTATAGAAGTATCAAACCTGAAGAATGATTAGAAATGTTAATAGCTTCATTATTCATTGTGCTATTACTTCATCACTTAAAGAAAGAAAAGAAAAAAAAAATCCTTTGAGAGAGTTCCAAGAAGATAAATATAGATCTGGTAAAAGATGAAAAAGTATAGCTCAGGATTTACCATCATATACTAGCTTTGTGACCTGAGGTTTATCACCGCAATCACTACCCACCCCGGAGAGTTACTCTCAGGATTAAATAGGAGGAGAGCTGGAGAGTGCCTGACATACATCATATATGTTAAGTGCATGGCATATAGAAAACACCAGAAAAGCATTACTTATTTTAATCTTTTCTAAATCTATGTTTTATGTCTTAACTTAATTGGTCTTCATCAGTCTAGTTTATGCAGAAGGAAGTAAGGAGTTGGTGGCTTTAGGACTGAGTGGCATCCTGTTTGCGAAAGTGCTGGCACCATGCCAAGTGTCACCCTGGATGCACCCTAGGTCCAGCAGGTTAAGCAATATGCTGTGGGCCCCAAGAGGTTCCTTCCTATTGCCTCACAAAACTGAGACTCAGGTCTGGGCTTCTGATTATAGGCCTAGGATCATTTCCAATTCACTATTCTGTAATTTAGGGGTAGGAAACAGAATTGAAACATTTCTTCTTGCTCCTTTACTGAGAAAATGAATCCTTTAAGAAGTCTTCTGTTTATGGGGATGCCTAGGTGGCTGAATCGTTAAGCATCTGCCTTCAGCTCAGGTCATGATCCTGGAGTCCTGGGTTCGAGTCCCGCATCGGGCTCCCTGCTTGGCGGGAAGCCTGCTTCTCAGTCTCTCGCTCCCCCTGCTTCTGTTCCCTCTCTAGCTGTGTCAAATAAATAAATAAAGTCTTTTAAAAAAAGAAGTCCTCTGTTTATGATACATCAAGCACACAAAGGTTTTTTGTACTTGCCATGAATTAATGCACGTAAGTGAGAAGTGAGCCTGAGCTACAGGAACCATCTGGAATCCTGGGGGTGGGAGTCGACCCAGTCACTATATGTATGTGGTCTTGGTTTTGATGCTGTCAATTAGTATGGAATCATGCCGTCAGTTACTTCCAAATACGGGGAAAATTTTGGTGAGATCTGCACACTCACATCCCAAATACAGTTCAAATTTGTCACCGAGAAGCCATCTGAGCTGATAATGTTAAGACTCTATAGTCCAGCAGGGACACGATTCTCAGAGAAGCATCCACAGCTTTCAACTCCCAAACTCACGGGCCACACACTTTTATACCTGGAACCATGCACCGTTGAAAAGCTGTTCAGAGAGAAGCTAGTTTATTCAACTCCCTGTTCTTAAAGCAGTGTTGAACCTGAATGATCACTTCTAGACACTGTTTCATAGTTTATTCTGCACAGATGAGGGGCATAACCTTCGTAGTGAAAGCAGAGATAGATAGATGATAGATAGATAATGATGATGATGATAGATGATAGATAGATAGATAGATGATAGATAGATGATAGATAAATCCTCCAATCTTAAAAAAAGTATATGTAAATTTATTAGAATTTTGATATTATATAATTTATTGAAGCTAGAGAAATAAAAAGGCTCTTAATATATTATCTCTGAAAACCTAGAAGCCCCAGGAATTAGATTTCAGAGGATTTAGAAAGAACTCTCTATAAAAGACTTTAATACCACATTCTGGACTTGGAATGGAACTTGGGCCACTTTATTTCATCCCTGAACCGTCGCCATGATACATGTGTGCTCCAAATCTCCCCACATTGCACTGGACAGGGCAGTGTTGGAAATGGTAAAGGAGGGGTGCAGGTCCGGCACTCTTACCCCACCCCCTGCCGGGAGCCCTTTTCTGTCACCAAAGAGCCCAACCGGGTCCAGTTTCTAGCCTAAGTGGACCGCCTGTAACCAGCTGGCGATTCTCTTTGTAAGAGCGCACTGGAGTCTTTGCAGGACTCCGCGTCCCTTCTCAGAACGAGCTTATTTATAGTCCCTGTTCTCACTCCCACCCCTACCTTTGTGGAGCTTCCAAGCCTGGTGGGCATCTGCTTCAGCTCCCCATTATGTCCTATTTCCACTCAAATCCTCGTCATTTCCCAGGATTAGATAAGAGGCCAAATGTCTCCTATTCGGAACGAGTGCTTCCCATCGGAGAAGACCCAATCAGTGAGAAGACCGGGCTCTCGAGAGTGCACTGATTTAATCGCTCACCCTCGCCTGTAACCCAGGATCTCAGCCATTTTTACTATATGCCATCAAAATAAGAATGACGGAGCTGGTGTTCTGATCTCCCTCGTGTGATCAATATGTACTGGGCCTGATGTGCAAGACCTAGTCAGGAAAGCTCACTCGACAAGGTACAGAAATTAAATGTCACTGATACAAAGATTGCCAGTCACCAGAAAGAAAATGTCAGACCCTACAACGACGTGGCTGCCGAAAGCTCATCATTGTTAACATTTTCTGGACCTTCCTTGTTTACCAACTCACCAAGAAATGGAGCCTGATTATTTTCAGTGACAATGCAGTCATTTCTTTGGAAGCAAGAATAATTGCCATTGCAAATGATTCACCTCTGTCAGAGAGGGAATAGTTTTTAAATCTATTTGAATAAAGACATTACAGCATACTGCCTTGTAGGCAGCCACGAATTATTGAATTTCCATGACCCAAATCACAAGGAATCTTTATTTTAAGTATTCCATTTACAAAACACCTCAACTATGTTAAAAATCACAGCACTCTCAGTTTACACTTTAAAAGCCGGGAGAGCTCAGTGCCTCCCTTTTGTTCCTGGATAAAAATAGTCAAAGGAGTGATGGTGGAGGCAAAGGAAAAGGTATGCGTAGCACCAGCAGCATTACTACTGTGGTAACAAGGTCAATGCAGCGTGTCTAGTGTGGCCAGTGCTCTCTGAGCATCAGAGCATTAATCTCACTGCTGCACTCGCCGAGTGCCCACAGTCCATCAGGAACTGTTCCAGGGGCTATCCACACACTCTCTTTCAACCCGTAACAATCTTGCCCCATCGATATTATTCTTCCCACTTCGATGAAGGAAACTGAGCATCAGAAAGGCTAGCCAACTTGCCCTTTAAATAATGAGAGAAACAGACTTGATTTCAAAGTCCCTGTACTTTACACTAACAGTTTCCAAATGAGTAAATTCCTGAGTACAAAAACCTCAGGGAAAAAGTTTAGCATGGACTGAAAACATCATATCCCTCCATGATGTGGAACAAGAAATAAAAGAAAATTAGTCATAACAACACTTTCTTGTACATTTCTCTATCGAAACATTTTTTTTCACGGACAGAACTAGGAAAGGAATACCATCAAAAAAAATGAATGTAAAGTGAGACCAGATTGGTGACCATGGCTCATCTCTCATATGGACACACACCAGAAGCTCTATTCAGATAAAGGAGGAGCAACCTGACCCCAGAAGAATCAGCCAAAAATACCAATTCATTCACTTGAGAAAAATAAATCTCTTTCAGACATCCTGAACATACCCTCTCCCACCTGTAAGAAAACACAGCTCTAGTTGTTGAACTAAGTTTTTCACTTTCTATCCACTGTCACCATCTCACAAAAGTAAGATGACTCTTAGCCCAACCGACAAAGACATCGCAGCCAGCATCCTCCTAAAGCCACAGCTGTCCCCAGTGTCCTGTAGCAGAGCTGGTTTGGGGATAACACTGGAGAAGGTCAACACTCACACGCACAGAATGATGACCTCGTAGAAAAATAGGAAGTGAAAACAAACCCCCAGCTTCCGTGGAGAGAGGACATTCACAAAGAGGAACCAGGGGCCTCGCTCACCCTCAGATTTTCTGTTCACCCCCTCCTTCGACTATGATTTCATCACCTTGCCACCTGATCCTTCTGGGTAATTTTGACTGATTCTCAATGATGGGGAAGCTCACGCTTAATTTTGATGCCCGAGGACCCCCCAGTGCTATGACTGAGTTATGGAGGTTATTGTTAGAAAGACAAACAACTACTTGAAAATGGCAGGAGAGCAAGTGATTTGCACAATAGTTCTTGGTGACCTCAGAAAGTAGATGAAGGTTGAATTGGCACCCCAAAAATAGGCAGGGAGATTTCCTCTCATGACGTCAGGTGGATAGATGAGCAGTGTTTCTAAAGGAAGCAAGTCATTTTGGTCTTTGTTTTCCCTCCCTTCACTTAACCAAGGAAAGGAAAAAGAAGAAGGAAAGAAATATTAGTACCAGAGGCATCTTTTCCCTATCTTTCCAGAACTTAAGGAACTTACCCGCTGGTTTCTCTGTCATTTCTATAGAATTTTTTTTTTTTTTTAGAACAAGTCTGGCTTTGTTAAACCTGGCTCACCCAGTCCCTTCTCAAATTTAAGAAAAGTTTCATCACCTGCAACTTCTTTGAATTCGCCACCTTTCTTACCTCCAACTATCCCCTCACCCACCCATAAAATGAAGAAAAGCAGCCACCTCTATGACATTCGGCTCATGGCCTACATGTTAAAGAATATGTATAGCTACCTATTGAAGTAACCTATAATTTTCATAAGGTATCTAAATCTATAAAAACACATTGAGAGAGAGTATCTAAAATTATTATGTTTCCTGTCATTGGAGATCTTCAGTTGTAAGCTCCAAAAAGACAGAATTCCCAGAATCCACATTTAGAATGTGATCTCTGGAATCCAGGTGATTAAAGTCTGGCTCTCACGTCCTCAGAACCTGAAAGAATCAGGGGATTGACATTAAGTGGGGACAGACACCAATTCAAACCTAACAGAAATGCAGCGAAGAAAAATAGTTCTAAAGTCTGGACAATTTTCAAAAAATAAAAATTAATTAGCAAAAAAGAAAAAAAAGAAAAGAAAAGAAAAAGAAAACACGGGAATCCACAAAATATATTTCATCTACCTAAGGAATGACTTTGGTTTTGTCAGTTATCTTTAGACCTAACTAATCTAGAACAACAGAAAAATGATTCTGAGTGCAGAAGAGTGAGAATGCATATTTTATTGGAGCAGCTTACTATTCTGTGTGAATTCCTGCCAACTGGGCCTTCTCCCTGAGTGCCCCTAACCGCCGGGCCCAGGGAGAACCCATCTCACATTCTAGACCAAGTCTCCTGCGAAACCCTTCGCTGGAATTCACTGTGCTAACCCTCAGTCCACGAGGTGTTAGAAGGGTTCTAACAGTGAGGAAAGAAGGGAAGGAGCCTTCTGAGGCTGGGGAGTGGCATGGCCAAAGGCCACCGAGGTGGGAAGGGAAGGGAAGGGAGGGGGATGAGGAAGGCTCTCTAGAAAGTTAATGGGGCTGAGTTGGGGAAAGTGGTCGGAAGTCAGCGTCCGGGCTCCTTAGTGCTTCTCCCGGAGCAGCTGCGTCCACTGGTGGGCAGAACTACAGGCCAGAGCTTTGATAAAACCCCTGGGATAAACCAGCGTATTTGGTTCTCTCACTTTCCCTGCCATCCGGGCTGAAAATCTACTGTCATCATGATGGTCACGCCCACCGTCATAAAAACAAGGGTTTGTAGCACACCCCCCGACATGCCTCTCCTGTTAGAGGAACACGGAAACAGCCTGGTTTGTGGCTTTGGGGGGGGCGGGTGTCTGTGAGAGGTGGTGAGTCATGGCTGAGAGCCCTGCCCAGCCCCTGCCCCGGGAGACCCGGCCCCTGCCCCTGCCTCCGAGAGACCCTGGCCCCTGCCCCGGAGACCCAGACCCCAGGAGCTGAGCTGGGTCGGGCGCGCCCAGGGTGCCAAAGCCTGCACACACAGGTCCGCCCCTCTGCCCAGGTCAAAAGAGATTTCCTCACTGCCACAAATACATGCCCGCCATGCCAGCAGCTCCCTCAGTCCCCTCGGGGCCAAGGCCCCCGGAAAGATGACACATGCAGGCAGGAAGAAGCTGAAAAAGGCAAACCCTATAAAACGCACACAAAAAGAGATCAAGTGCTCCTATCCAAGACACAAAACACACTTTTTGTGTTGTTAAAATGAATGATTGCTGGAGAATAAAATACCTAAATTCACTGGGATTTTGGTTTTGTTTTGAGGGGTTTTGTTGCTGTTGTTTTTGGTGGTTTTAGTAATTAATAAGTATCAACTATCCTGGATATTAAAAATACTGCGTAAGTGCTTACTGTTCTACGCTAAGTGTGGAAGAAATGACTTCATAGAGGTGGGCTCCTTGAACACAAGATAACACTATTGCAACTTTTTTGTTTTGTTTTGTTTTGTTTTGTTTTTGCCTCGACTAAGCTTAGTGTGTTATAAATGACTCAGAGAGAAGGCCTTAGAAGATGCCTCTGGGTCACTAAATGTTAGTATCTACAGGGTACAACGAAATGTCTTGCCTCAATTTTAAATAATTATCCTGCTTTTACCTCATGTGTCTACTATCTCTTTAAGCTTGCGTGAAATGCATAATTACCATTCAAGAGAGCTTGCTTTGCCCACATTGGCAAGAAGTCTGAGAGCAAGCCCCTGTGAGCCCCTTGAGGGCAGAACCTGGGCCCGCTCGCCTCTCCCACCCCATTCCCCGTGCAGCACCTGCAGGGTGACATGCAGTTCACAAAGGATCACCAAATCAGCCACAGGGGACCGTCCCAATCACATCGCCTTCAGCCACAGGGGACCGTCCCAGTCACATCACCCCACTAACACACCAGAGCAATATCCCTGCTATGCCATCTACCAAGATCTTCTCATTGTATTCAGAATAAAATCCAGCTTTCCTTACATATTCCAGAGAATCCTCTTTATATTTATATATATATATATTTTTTTTTTCATTTATTTGAGAGAAAGAGACAGAGACAGCGGGAGAGAGCACAAGTGGGGAGGAGAGGGAAAAGCAGGCACTCCACTGAGCAGGTAGCCTGATGTGGGGCTCAATCCCAGGACCCTGAAATCTTCACCTGAGTTGAAGGCAGCCACTTACCCAACTGAGCCATCCAGATGTCTGAGAGTCTTTTCTTTTCACAGAGGACAGACTTACAGTAATAGTGTCCCCAGGTGAGAAAACACATCGAGTAAGGTGTGTGGGAGGATGCATAAAGACACACAAGTCTTCATTGGTCAGGAAAGATGTGAACACCAAAAACATATTGAGCAAGTCCCCAGTAACCGTCACACCTGGTGGACCCTGGTCATGGTGGCAGGAGAAAGGGAGCAGCGAGAGAAGACAGGGGGCACAGCACGTGTGGGGCCACATTCCCAGGCAGGACTGAGCTTGCAGGTCACAGAGAAGGGGCTATTTACCAGGAGACTTTGCTGCCTTCTTCCATTGCTCCTCCCGAAACGGACTCACGGACAGGTCCAACTGATGTGGAGATGGGCAGAAACCCAAGCCTGGCTCCCGTCTAACCTCACAGGGCCCTGACCTCTTGGTCGATGGCTACCACATGAACCACAGGAACATGAACACATTCTATTTTTTGCAAAGACTTGAAAAATAGCCATCCTCTTCTCAAAATGTTTATTGTCCTCTCCGCACTACTGTCCCTTCCCGTCCTCTCCGCACTACTGTCCCTTCCCGTCCTCTCCGCGCTACCGTCCCTTCCCGTCCTCTCTGCGCTACCGTCCCTTCCCGTCCTCTCTGCACTACCGTCCCTTCCTGACAGAAAGAAGCAGAAGGGCCATCTCAGACACTACAGATGTGTTATGTTCAGCAAGGGCCTCAGAAACTTCTGCTTTCTCCACCTCATGACTCACGTTCTTTGCAGGTCCTATCTCTTTCCATTTGCATGCTGCCCGTTCCTAAGTTGATGAGAGCACAAGGCTTCTAAGGACCCATTTGTTGAAGACATACAGACACTGGTTTGTAGGATGTTGGCACAAAGCTCATGGGGTCAAGTGTGGTGAGGGCCATCCTGCATGGCTGCCGGGCTCATAGGCTTGCCTGCTCTGAGAGACACATGGTAGGTTGCTTGTATCCTTCTACTGATCTCATGACAATAGCAGACCAGAAAGGGGAACCCATTGCCCTGTAACAAATTTCCCCCAAGTAGCAGCTTAAAATAATGGCATTCATCTATCCCAGTGAAGCAGGTTAGCCAGGTTAGGTCTGGCTCAGGGTCTCCCATGGAGCTGTAGCCAAGATATCCGTCAGGGCAGCGATCGTGTGAAGGCTTGGACACACAGAAGGAAAATGTTGCAAGTTCAGGAAATCACAAGCCCTGCATAGTTTGGGCACATGGTTTTTGGGGATGGGCTTGAGGATCAGCACGTGGGTCTAAAAAGGTAGGTCCTCCCCAGATTGCAATGTTTCTTTTTTTTTTTTAAGATTTTGTTTATTTATTTAACAGAGAGAAACACAGCCAGAGAGGGAACACAAGCAGAGGGACCGAAAGATGGAGAAGCAGGATTCCCCCTGAGCAGGGAGCCCGATGTGCTCGTGTCCATCAAGATTCACGTGGTAGCAGTGGCATCTGTGTGATTGCTCAAATATTTCTTCAAAATATCCTTAGGAAAGCGCATTTGTCTATGGGAAAAATGATTTAAAATTAGTAAAGACAATATTTAATTTGGACCTAGTTAGGAAAGTGGAATTTCATGGAGAATCAGGAGTGTCACCAGGAGATGGCAAATTGGAACGACGGCCCAGACTCCTACATTTTCAGAACACAAAGACTGCTGGTCTCAGGGAGTGATTCAGGGCAAGAAAGGGGAGGGATTCACCCTCAAGACTTGTGAGCCAAGAGTTTGGTTAGACAACCATTCTCTAAAGGTCATCCCACCGCCCCCTCCTCCTGATTTTACTAGACCCTCCACCCTCCAGCCCAGCCTCAGACTTCTCTCTTCCACTGTAAGGTTGCCTTTGGTGTTTGTGATTCTCTTTTGTTGTTCATAGAAGAAAAATGGGAGTGTGGAAAACATACTGTTTTATCTGACCTGTGTCACACAGGAATGACCTTGGACCCTCCTCCACCGATCTCCATCGTCGAACAGAGTCCTACAAAGGTTCTCAGTTCCATCTGAGTCAGGAGACCAGCCTGGTACAATCAAGCCCCCGAGAAAGAAAAAAAGGTCCCTGCAACTCATGATTGACCCCCCCTTTTTACTCAGCTAGCTAAAGTTTCTGGACCTTATTGATCTTTCCAAAACATCAACTAATATAACCTAATCATTAGGTCATTCATGTGCAATCTCTTCTTTTTTCATGGATGTATATTCAGCTATACTCACCCATGAGACTGCCCTCACTGCCTCTCATGGGTTTTGCCAGGCTGGGTTCACTCCCCTCTTTTAGCCATGAAAGTAATCACACTAACCCGGGAAAACAGAAGACATAAAGGAACATAGGTCATGAGTGTGGCTTCCCCCTAAATCAAATCTATCTAGACAAGATTCATCTCCTTGTAAATTGAGTTCTTCTTCTGCCTAAAGGAGAAGTTATCTTCACCAGTGAAACAGTGGTCTGAAGAGAGGCACCCGTGTGGGTCTTCTCTGCCGTGCCGTGGCACATTCGGCTCGTCTCAGAGTCGTGGCAGTGTAGACGCAGAGTCGAAGTGTGCGTGGTAAATGCCTCTTTAGTCAGAGAATGCATTTTATAGTGACCAGGAAGAACTGGACCGTTTCCTCCCCCATCACCCTGGGCCACTGAGAGCTCCAAATGCTGTTGCAGGGTCCGGGTCACCAGGATCCTCATCCCAGGCCACCTCTGCACATCTCCCCGCCCGCTCCTTCAGCCAGTATGGAAAACTGGCCACACTTCAGAGGAACACCATCGCTTTGCAGTCTGGGTGACCAGATTAACAGGTGACCATGAGCCGGCACCAAACAGAACGGGGCTGAATTTTCTAGGGAGACATAAAACTCATGCCCTGGCCTCTTGTGGTTACAAAAGATCCTTCCCAACACAGCACAACTCAGCCGAGGAAATTTCCCAGGTGATTTTAGTTGGACACAAGCTTACCCCTCACTTCTAGGCCCTGACTGTTTTGGAACGTTGCTATGCATTATGAAACAGCTGCCACATTTTGTCCAAGAGGTGGCCACATTTCAGAGGCTGGGGAAGTAATTCCTGTTTATATGTGCAATTGCAAAACGTTTCAGAGCCCTCTGGCATGAAAAGCATCTTATAATACATCATTACTTATTTTTAACAATAGTCAGAGAGGGATGAGGGCTTTTTCCCACAAACGCATACTTTGAAAGGTGATAGTCAACCAAGAACAGCTTCTGATGGGTTCTCTGCTTTTACCCAGTTGATTGGAGCACAGCTGGGAATGTCACTTTAATGGTGAAACAAATCTTAAGGTAATTTCTTGGAATGCGTATCTGATGAGACAAGTCCGAAAAAAAGAAAAAAAAAAAAAAAGAAAACCCTGAAGCTGAACACAATCATGCACATATTTAGTTGCCTAGAACAATAAGAGCCTAGAGAAGAATTTGTCTATTGAGTCACATAGCCATTGTGATCATCATGCGCTGATAAGCCCAAGTAATTATGAAAATCAAATTATTTCTTTCAGAAAGCTGGCCAAAAACATATTGCTAAGCTTGCCATATTAGTATAAATCAAAATCTACGTATTACCTAATCATATACCATATTTTGAGAGCTCATTCTTTTCTGAGGGGATAAAATTATTTCACAGGCAACAGTCCCAGGTATTATTAAAATTGTTTCACAAAAGGGATAACTTTAGGCAAAGAGAAATTGAGTAATTCACTCATTTTCTTGTCTGAGTCACAGCCTAAGAAACCTAAGAAAAGAAGCTCTTTCCCCTCACTTCCTTCTTCCTTCACCCCTTAAAAGATTGTAGTGCCAGGCAAAATTTCTCCTTGGTTTCATATTTAGTAAATTATCAGGTTTAGGTCAATTCAAAATTCCATTCTGAAGTAGAAAATAAAAGAAAAAAACAGAAAACAAACTAGCAAAACAACAAGCAGTCGAAGCCTTTGATACAATGCAACTCAAAGGATCTGCTACAAATAAGAAATAGTGTTATTTTCTAAACAACTTTAGAAAGAGACACTTCTCACCCATATCAGTGTCATCACTCACCCTCCCAGTCAGTCTTAAATCCGGGCCAACGCCTGGTTTCTGATGGTCATGACTTCGGTAAATCTGCAGTCATTTTCTTCAAAGCAGAAAGCGTGCAGTCTTTCTTTAATAAAGAAGCATGCTTCTGAAGTTTTTCAAACCAAGGATAAACACCCATTTTAAAGACTAGTTTGTTACCCAGCTTATATTTACTTCCTCTTTACAAATGCAGTGGGAGGCATTAACCACAACACATTGGGGCAAAAGCATTTTTCAATGCAATTAAAAAATGGTTCATTCTGCATATGTCTGAGATATCCCTTTCTTATCACATCTGTCTATCTCTTAACCTCATCCACTACTCCAAAAACTGCAACTGGAAAGTTCTCAAACTGAAAACTGGGTGCCTGCCAACATACAAACTTTATATTTGCTTAGCAAACATCAAAGATTGAATAATGTGTTGTCATTCCCTGACCTTACAAGAAAGTGGGATATAAAGTAACGGCCTTAGTGACCCTGTGCAATGACGAGTGCTGAAGAATTTATCCCTTAGCCTGGATTCTTTCCTTCTTTGTCCAAAGGGAGCAGCCAGCTACCTTGCAGGGACTAGGTGCTTCGCAGCTCCCCAGTATTTCATTACCTACACAAAGCCATGGTCTAAGGAAGAAGGTGGGAGTTAGAAGGCAGAAAACCAGGTTCAAGTGCTGGCCTCTCTCCTGACCAGCTGCGTGGCCTCGGTCTGGCCCCCCACCTTTTCCATCTGTGACAGGAAGAACAGACGACTCGCAGGGTCTACAAGTCTGGGATTCACGTGCAGCCAGACAAGCTTCCTCTCCCCCCTGACATGGAGACGCTAGGCTCGCTCAGGTCAGCACTGCTCCCTGCCTGCCTCCTTCAGTGCTAGAGGACCGTGTGCTCGACTCTGCGAGCCGACCCCTTTTCACTGGTTGCAAGGCTCATGGCACCCAGGGTCCTCCCTCTGTCTGAACCATGTTTCCCACACTCTTTAGGACATATGGAGCTCGGCCATCACCCCCGCACCCAAGAACAGCACCCCTGTCCTCATGCCCTCTGGTAGCCTGCGTTCCCCTGCCCCTACTGAGCTGCCGGGCATCTCCTGGCTGGTTCTGGGCCCTCCCCATGGCCGCAAGGGGGGTCCCCCGGTCCCGCTGTGCCAAAATAGTGTGATGATGGTGGTGATCACGGACCCAAGGCTCATCAGGCTTTCACTCACAAGTACCCTGAGGCAGGTACAGCTGTGAGCATCCTGGACAAGGAAAGGAAAACAAAGAGAAGATAATGTGTCTAAGATTTATGTGATCAATAAGCACTAAGTGGAAAACCGGACTCAATGACGCTCCTGCAAAGGTGGGTTCCTACCCCCACTGCCTCCCAGCCACGCGCTCAGTGCACGGCTTTCAGAGCCCTGAACGCCACTGACTACGGCCAAGTGAACAATTCCTTTCTCTGAGCACCAGTGCCGTTGGGATGGCTCCACTGATCCCATGCCGCCCCCGGAGCTTCCTGCAGCCCCTCAGATGGCAAGGAGGATTATCAACCTCTCTGTCTCCACCAGCATCCTACGTGGGGTAGACATTAAGTGACTATTTATGGAATGAATAAAAGCATTATTAGTGAGACTATAGTGTCCCTATAATTATGGATATGCTGTCATAGGGGAAAACAAAACATAACCTAAAGATAGAGAAAAAGTGCCCAAGAGAACATGCTCTACGTTAAGAAAACAATTTTTTTTTTCTGAAAATATCAACATCATGCAAACTAAATTGAAAAACAGTACTGCAACAATAAACTGGGAAATAGAATCCTCGAACCAAATACTCAAAGGGATGTTACATAGAAAAGAGACCAATAGGCTTAGGGAAGCATTTATCCCTGGAGTTTATGGTTACCGCCAGCCTCCAGGAGATAAAAACATTCAGGATTTACAGACTTTAGCCTGTGGGACTTAAATTCATTGTTCCCAGAGAGTTTACCTTTACCTTCTGTCTTCTAGTTGGCTGTTATTAATCACACTCCAATACGTCCATGCATCTGGGGCTATGAATGCTTGTAATTCCACCCTCTTTTTGTCTGTACTATTGTGTATATTCTCTCTCTCTCTCATTCTTCTCCTTCTTCTTCTTCTTTTTTTTTTTTTTTTTTTTTTTTTGGATAACATTTTCTTTATCCAGAGTCAGCTGTGTCCCTCCATCTCATTTTTCCCTCAAGTTCTCACTCAACACAAAGACACTGTTTGGAAGTCCTTGTCATACGAAAATTAAAATCCTGATTTACCCATAATCCATTCTTTCTGTGGTCCTCCGATATACATGTTCTCTGTGTCCCTCACATGACAGCCTCTCTCAAAGGCAGAGACCTCTTTCTGGATCCTCATTGCGATAGATTCACTCCACCAAATCACCACTAAATAGAACCAGCTCTTTGGAAAATATTGAGTGTTTTGAGTGTTCGTCTTGGTTGAGGAATACGCAAAACAAGATCGGCCCCTAGTTCGGCCCAGCCAGAGCCGGGTGCTGGGTCCACAGGGGTCCGTTAGTCTATTCTCTCTAGTTTTGTGATGCTGGACCGTTCTGCAAAATGGGAAGTTTAAAATGATACTATTAAGCAACACTAGTAAAAATCTTGAGTTACACATCTCACATTAAATGCAAATGTTTCCTCTCTTGTCTCGGAGGTGGGATCTGGGTGTCATACACGCAATGCCTTATGTGGCTACTCTTGGGGATCTCCTTCCCCTGTCCTGCGACGCCAGCTCAGGGCCGGTGTTTTAGGTAGATGAGGAAATGACCGTGGCCACTTTCCAACCAAGCAGCCAGAGCCAGACAGCAGCCAGAAAGTCTGAGCTGCTGCTGACGGAGAACCCCGCTCAGCTTGTAACTAAAACAAGGTTGATGAGAGAAAGGCAGTGGAGCCAGCCCCCTGCCCTGGTGGCCCAGCTCTGGGAAGGGTGGGGGTCTACAACCACACCAGTTCCTTCAGGCACCGAGTCTAAGAACCAACGCGTACACAGGACCCCCTCAGAAGAACTGCCTCCATTTTGGTGAGCCTCCTTCTAAATGAAAGAGCCATTTTGATAAAAAAAAGTTTGCAGTTCACCAAAATATTTCCTGGTACAATCCACCATGACTTCGTTTCAATAATGAGAGACTTGAAAGAAGGAAAAGAAAATGCATTTTTGTTGTTGCTGTTAACCCAGAATCAATATCACGTCAGTGAGACCATCATCAAAGGGCAGGTCAAAGATTTTAATGTTTTCTTTGGTTGTCCATCCCTCCCACTTGAGACTGGACGCAGCTCAGAAAAATAACAGCCATATCAGACTGTGTCATTTGGGAGGAAACCTAAGCACTAATCCCGGAATCAGAATTGGCTAAACATGCCTCCCAGCAGTGGTGTTGGCATTCAGCATACTTAGGCATGAAAAATGTCCTGGCCTGTGTTGATGCCAGAAACAAAGCCATGATTGCAGCGGGTCTGATCCAGGACGAGCCGCGGCAGGAAGGCGGTACCAGGATTGCACCCTGGAATACCGAATGCTTCCATACCCACCAGCAAGAAGCCACCGAGCCTGGACCAGAGGGTTTCCCGGTCCCCCTTCACACAGAGCTGTTCCTCTGGGAGCTTCAAGTAAGGTGATGTCAGGGTCAAGTTTTCAGAAGAAAAAGCTGTCCAAAGGGAGCATAAGCCTGATGAAGCAGAGCCCCCAGTACCCTGCTGATAGCCCCACAGACTGTAAACGGGTCCTGATAAACTATGAGGCAGACATCAGGGAAGAAGATACCACAGGTTTGACCTACAGCCAACACATAAAATATTGAAAATTAAATCAATTTTGTTTGTTTGCTTTGGTATTATCCAAAAAGAAACTGGTGGTAATGTCAGGTAGCTTGAAAATTTAAAATGAACCCAAGTGGACTTGGGAGTTTTATTTATTGTAAACTTTTTGGCAACCAAGGCATTCAAGATCATTTATTTCACCTTATTGGGCCAAATTTCTATAATAGAGATGATCAGGGTAAGTTATTGAAGACGATGATGATGGTGGTGATGGTGGTGGTAATGATAACAGTAATGATGGTCTTTGTCCTAATAAGCATGAAAGTCAACCCAACATTTCCCCCTTTATCATTCCATTATCTCCTACTACCTCCTATGATCAAAGCCATACATACTCTTGTGTATGATTGTATACAGCAATCAAAAAATTGTTCCTGAGAACAAGAATGCTGCTTTGACATTGTTGACAACTATCAGATATTCATTGGAAATAAAGAAAAACATACATGGTTATTAGAAAACAGCTTTTAAGTGGGGCTAGGAAACAGCTCTTACAGAAATCCTAAGAAAAGCTTACAACCATATCACTGATTGCTCACGCTTATTTTCTTGGTAGAAATGATAGGACAACTATGTATTAACTGTACAACCTCCCTCTATCAGTGACAAGGTCACTGCTTGTCCTTTGGGAGCTGTGAGCAGAAATGGTCGGTGCTGCTGGCAGGTGTGGGGAACCAGGCAGGGCCCAGGCATATTTCTGCTGTGGCCAGCAGCATCTGGGGTTGGAGCCACCACAGCTACAGCAGATCATGGCTAGCGGTGAGGGCATCTTCATCACCATCAAACCCGATGAAGCCCAGTGAGGTCTCATGGGAAAGATCATCAAGCATTTCCAGCAGAAGGGAACCTGCCACATTGGTTTGATTCATGCAGACTTCTGAAGCCTTTCCCAAAGAACACTACATTGATCTGAAGGACCATCCATTCTCTGGTGATCTGGTGAAACACACGTGCACAGGGCCAGGGCTTGTTGTGGTGTGAGGCTGTGTGTTGTGAAGACATGTTCCAGGAGACCCACCTGCAGACTCCAAAGCATCCCTGGGCATGTTTGCTTCTGTGCGGGGAGAAACACTATTCATGGCAGCAATTCTTGGAGAATGCAGAATGAGATGGGCTTGTGTTCCCTGTGCAGAGCTCATCAGAGTAAAATGCTTTATCCCACTGCAAAAGAAAAAATAAATAATGGCTTAAGAAATTAATGTTTGCTGTTATTTATAGATCTTAGATATTGGCCCTTTGTAGTGTCATTTGCAAATAGCTTCTCCCATTCCTTGGGTTGCCTCTTGTTTTGTTGACTGTTTTCTTTGCTGTACAGAAGCCTTTTATCCTGATGAAGTCCCAAAAGTTCATTTTTGCTTTTGTTTCCCTTGCCTTTGGAGACACGTCTTCAAAGAAGTTGCTGTGGCCGATGTCGAAAAGGTTACTACCTATGTTCTCCTCTAGGACTTTCATGGTTTCCTATCTCACATTGAGATCTTTCATCCATTTGGAGTTTATCTTTGTGTATAGTATAACTGAATGGTCGAGTTTCATTCTTCTGTATATAGCTGTCCAATTTTCCCAGCACCATTAACTGAAGAGACTATTTTTTCCATTAGATATTTTTTCCTGCTTTTTTGAAGATTAGTTGACCATAGTGTTGAGGGTCCATATCTGGGCTCTCTCTTTTGTTCCAATTCAACACCCAGAAAACAAATACTCAATTCAAAACATGGGCAGAAGACATGAACAGACATTGGACATACAAATGGCCAATGGACATATGAAAAAATATTCATAATCATTAGCCATCAGAGAAATTCAAATCAAAACCACATCAAGATACCACCTTACACTAGTTAGAATGGCAAAAATTGACAAGGCAAGAAACAACAAATGTTGGAGAGGATATGGAGAAAGGGGAACCCTCTTACACTGTTGGTGGGAATGCAAAGTGGTACGACCACTTTGGAGAACAGTGTGGAAGTTCTCAGAAAGTTAAAAATAGAGCTATTCTATTGCTGGGTCATAGAATATTCTGGGTCATAGCTATTCTATGACCCAGCAATTGCACTATTGGGTATTTACCACAAAGATACAGATGTAGTGAAAAGAAGGGCCACATGCACCCCAATGTTCACAGTAGCCATGTCTGTAATAGCCAAACTGTGGAAAGAGACAAGATATTCTTCAACAGACAAATGGATAATGGTATGGTCCATATATACAATGGGATATTATTCAGCCATCAGAAAGGATGAATACCCAACTTTTGCATCAGCATGGATGGAACTAGAGGAGATTATGCTAAGTGAAATAAATCAAGCAGAGAAAGACAATTATCATTTGGTTTCACTTATCTATGGAACATAAGGAATAGCATGGAGGATATTAGGAGAAGAAGGGTGAAATGAATGGGGGAAATCAGAGCATCAGAGCGGGAGGTGAACCATGAGAGACTATGGACTCTGAGAAACAAACTAAGGGTTGTGGGGGGACGTGTTATCCCAGTGATGGGTAATAAGGAGAGCACGTACTGCATGGAGCACTGGGTGTTATACGCAAACAACGAGTCATGGAACTAATCAAAAACTAATGATGTACTGTATGATGAGTAACATAACATAATAAGAAAAAAGAAACTAATGTTGGCATAATTCCAAAAATTCAGTGATGGGAGCAGACAGGGTCACACAAAGCAGCATAAAATTCTCTGAGGCCAAGTGTTGGTAATCAGACCAAAAGGCAGGGGTCCATTCTCCCCAGAGGCCAGTTCTAGCTAGCTAAAGCACAGGGGGAAAGGCAGAGATCCAGGAAATTGCAAACAAATAAACCAAAATTCTGGAGACAGAATTGGAGAGAGCCGCAGAGACTTTCTGCTGTTCCACATCAGCATACGGACAGACCCAGAGGCCAAAGTGGCTCTATGACCATGAACATGACTATGCAAATGGCTGTAACTGACTTCTGCAGACAGAGAGCATTTCTCATTTGGAGAAGTAGCATAGCCAAGGTAACTGTCTCATAAATGCACATGGCACTCATGTGCTCCCCTGGAGAACAGCTGTCTCCTGCTCATCACCAAAGCTTGCATGGAGACACGTTCTTGAGTCAGGGCTTTTATGTCTCTTACTATGACTCAAAATACATAATTGTGGTTGAACTTAAAGAGGAACAGCCATAACAGCCCATGTTTATCAGCCTCTGCTACTCATGCCCCTACACAGTCTCTAGGACTAATTGGTTCAACCAAGAACCAATAATCAGAAAAAGAACATCTTTTGGAAATTTCAAATTATGTTCACGGACTCTGAATAGGCTATGAAATCGAATTATTGGCTCATAGGCTCATAGGTAATGTTTCTTCAATGCATTTGAATAGAATAAAATAGAAAACAGAACAATACTTTATAAAAGTTCAATAGATAAAACTTGGGTTATGATGTTAGAGGTAATTCTTACTTTGAAAACTGCTGCTTTAGAGCTTCCTTCGCATGGATGTATTAGGTTATCTGTCCAAATTTAGAAGTAAAGTTGTTTCATCAAAATTGAAAAGTTGTCATAAACCAAATATGGAAAAGAGGGATGTTTAGTTTTACTACTCCAAAAAATGTAATCGTTTATAACCAAGGAAGTAGAGCTGGTCTCCTCCACAATGGGAAAAAGACTGTGAAAAGCAGGTGAGTATACATCACATCTGACCCACCAGTGTTAAGCTCCAGTGTCTGCAATCAGTGCATGGTCCCACACCATCTCCAGACTTATGGGTTCCAATCCTACATTCCCTCATTCTCTGCAGAAAGAATGTTTGTAGTCTTTTAAACTCAGTTTTAAAGCAGTTTTGGCTACACTTTTAAATGAATTGGGAAAAGATAATGATTTCTTTCATTTGCAAATGCACCTTAAACATAGCCCATAGCTAAATTCAAGTACTCTTTTCTAAGCTACCTGTGCCCTGAGCAGCACTTAACATTAATTTTGAGCATAAAGCGAAGCCAGAGTCCAAACACAATTGAGATTAGATGGAGCCCAGCCTCAAGGAGATACCAGGATGGGGAAGAATCTCAGGCCTGAGAAGGGAACTATCTGGAAGAGAAAGCTAATGTGGCTGCTTCTCAGGCCTGTCTTCAAGCCACTCTCCCAGGCATTACATTCCTTCATTCATTCATCCTACAAAGTCCCTGTAGGGTCTGAGTGCTATGGGTCTATGGCCAGTGCTGCCCCATACTTTGATATGGGGAGATATCTCTAGAATTCAAAACTAAGGATTTGATGTAAGAAGCTGTTTACGGATGTCTGGAGTTTCTACTGCCCAGAGGAAAGACTCACACTACAATTAAAGACACCCTAAAAAAAGAAAGTTCAGCTGACCCATGGATGAGAGTTTAGCACAGGAACTCAGATTAAACGTGTTTGGATTTCTAACCCCTCCCAGTGGTCACCATACACAGCTCACAGGTGCTCACAGCAAGCTCAAGTTTTCCCCCGAAAACTGAGATCCAAAGGCCGTTGTCCCGGCTGACTTGGAAAAGGGGAAATTAACTTCTGTCAATTTACATGCATTTAAAATTCTTTTCACTGCACGTTAGATTGTCGTTTATAGAATACAGGTCATTCAATTTTTTTTTTATTTTTATTTCTAATGATCATGATTTTACTCCCTCCACATTAAACATGAGAATATAGCAGAATTCAACACCCAACCTAAAAGAGTCAATAACATTTTAAGTCTTGGAAACCTGAAAGATGTACTGGGCATAATAATGTATAAAAACTGTTTTATAGAATAATTTTATTAAATACCAATATTACTATGTGAAATTATCAGCCCTGAGTAGAGTGACAGTAAAAATTACTACAAGAATAAAACCTTTTATCATGAGCAGTGGTTCCAAAGGCAACAGACATGGCATTAGAGAATGCACTCATTTGGCTATGAAATCGAATATACTACACCCAAACTACTGTACTTCATGTCAGGGCTTTTATCAGTAGCTCTTTCTTCTCTCCCCTGACCACACTAACTTTGCTCATGAAAGAAGCCATAACATTGGAGAGTCGTGGATAAGTCTGCACTTGCACACATGCAGAGTAAGGAATAAATTGTTCGATGGATTTCAGAAAATGCACTGAAGGGGCCAGAAACATTCCTCACCCCACCGCTATGCTGTTTCAGAACCCTTCTCCCATCCCAATGCAATGGGCAAGGACACCATCTTAGACTTCTTTTTCCTCCATTAGCTGGATCTTTTTTAACGTTTTTGCAAATATGTAATTTTGTATAATTTCATGTAAACAACATGTAATTTCAAAGTGCATGATTGAGATTTTTCTGAGAGCAGAAATTGCCGGGAGACAGGGAAGCACAAACAAGCATGACTGCATCAGGGTCTTCCAGAAGCTGAGCGCGAACCATCGCCAGGGAGAGACAAGCACAGGGTCTGCGCTTCAAGATTTTGCATACACTTGACTCGAAGGCCAGATATCATCGCTAGGAGGCCCTGCCACTGGCCATACTCCCGGGGCCACCCAAAAGCTTGCCGGTGCCATGCAAAGTGACTTGAGTAAATTTATTGAAAGGATAAATCTTAATCACATTGTCACTTGGTTACAAAAACAGCCCAAGAACAAGACAAAGGCAAGAACCAAGAACAGGCACTGAAACAAATGTGGGACTAGCATCATGATGAAGCACAGCCAGGCATAGGAACGGTGAGCGTCTGCAGTGGTCAGGGTCTGTTGGGGCTTCATGTGCTGGGGACAGCTACTGATCCTCCGCTCCCCACACCGCCCCTTCATCGGGAGACTCCCTCCTGTGTGTGTTGTGTGTCTGGCTCCCAGGGGCGTCAAAAGAGGGGTCTTCAGAGTCCCATGGTATTGGTGGGGGTGCAGTGGCACCGAGAGGGGGAAATTTTCAAGAGGGTTATTTAAAAGAAACTGGGGATTAAAAAAAGAAAAGAAAAGGTTCCCCTGCACCTAGCAGTCAGCCAGAGCATAAAGACAGAACACCCCTTCTTTCTTCCAAACACACCCTGGAGAGCACATTTTAGGTTTTTGTCACCACTTTTCACTTCAGAAGTTGCCTTTCATGTTTATTTTCAATGTACTTTTATTTTATGAGACTATTATGGAAGAGGGAGGTGGCATGATCTCTCCCAGTCCAGTCATCCCTCTGTCTAAGCATGGCTCCTGAGCATCAGGGACAGGCCATGGCTCAACTCAACCAGCATTTGTGGGTCACTTCTTGTAAGAATTATCTGTACCTTGGGACCACGGGAGACCTGTGGGGGAAGCTGCCACGGTGCCTTCTTGCAAACTGTCACTGTTCCACTAGATAGGGAAAGGGGAGTACAGCGAGAAATAAGTGCCAAAGACAAATATATATATACACACACATCCTGTGGCTGGGATCAAGGAAGGCTTGGATGAGGAAGAAGTCTATAAGCACTCTGATTGAAAGCAGGATCATCTGGCAAATCAAAATAATACTTCCCAAAGACAGAGTGCCTTTTCTCCAGGGTTTCATGCTGGGTGGCACCTGGCTGTCCTAATGCATGTCAAATGGTGTCACTGGCCCACAAGCACCACCCTCTCTGCACCACTATGGCCAGGAGGCCGTATCTCACCCCCTCAGTCAACCGTCCAAGTAAGAGAGGCAAGGGGCAAATCTACTGTTTTTTTTTTTCCATAGCCCATGTCTCAAGTTAATATCCCTGCCACATCATTGCTTTGAAAGTGTCTCCCTAGCCTAGGACTGCATTTGTACTCAAACACGAAGTTCTCAAAGGCGTGGGGGACAGTGGAAAGGAATCTCGTAGGAGAACTATTCTTCTCTGAATTCGTGGCACTCTCTTTGCCTAAGCAAGCTACACTGACGTGGTTTTTCTCATCCGTTCCTGATCCCCACTCCTCCTTCTTGTCCGTCATAGAAAGAGAATCCTTCAGAGGCAAAGAATCCAGAATTTCAATTGGATAATTTCAACTGAAAAATAATAAGTCCTCGAGGGGCTACAGGACAAAGGGTTTCCATTGTGGCACATTTTCTGGGGCTCCGGAGGACTTGGCCTAAATCATCTGACCAGAATCTTGAAGATGCAGAAAATGAGCATTTTAAATAACAGGCATCCAAAAGTAAGCTTCAGCAAAATTCGCTTTCAGGAACTCTTTCCAACCAGGGGAGTCTTAGAAAGGGGAAGGAACATCCAGTTTTGGAAGTCTTCTTTTTTCGGGGAACAACAGGAACAAAGCAGTTGTGAATTCTGCAACAGGTCTTGTCCGTTACAAGTCTGAACAGACTGAGCCAGGCGGTGCCCGCGTTATGAGGCCGTGGGGCAGAGTCATCAAGGCGGCTCATCTACCCGGGTGTTATTTAGCTCCTGCAGGGCCATGAGCATAAGCAGGCTTCCGCGCGCGTTGGTTGACCATGAGAATGGCCCAATGCAGAGAAGATCTATCACCCCAAATGCAACAACTGCCTAGAGCACCTTGTGCATAGCCTGGCTCAATGTTTGCCATCATCTACTAAAAA
Source organism: Spilogale gracilis (assembly GCA_004023965.1). Classification (NCBI taxonomy): domain Eukaryota; kingdom Metazoa; phylum Chordata; class Mammalia; order Carnivora; family Mephitidae; genus Spilogale; species Spilogale gracilis. Next base: position 47,339 of record PITA01003004.1, on the reverse strand, counting down.
CATCATATTCTGAAGTCTGCCCTTCACTGGACCATGAGCTGTCAAGGATATGGATTGCCTTTTATCCCTCTGCATGCCCTACACCTCGCTCAAGAAAGAACTTTGAAATGACCCAATAGATTAGCTTTTCCATAGAACAGGGTAAGTCCCACACCTTACAAGGTGTCTGCTACATTTCTACTCTGGGCGACAAATAAAGCAACCAAAACACAGAAAAAGCCTGAGATCACGCATGTCCGTGAGGGACAGAGCTAACTCGGGGCTCCCATTCCAGGTCAGCTTAATCAAACAGTTACCAAAACGACATGATGAAATGAAGTCTTGGGAAAACTTTTTTAAGTAGAAAGAGTTGGTTGGTATACAAAAGCAAGGTAATTGGTTGATTCACACTTATTTCATTATAATAGACTACATATGGAGATATATCTCCATTTTAGGGGGACTGATGTTTCCTGGGAAAACTTAAAGTAAACAAGAACAATAATAATAATGGAACATGAAGAGAATGGCTGCGCTTGAGAAACTCAGGGCCAGATCAGATGCTCATTAGTCAAAGAGGCATTTGACCACTGGGAAATCAGAAGCGGATTCCTCCGAAGAAAATCCAGTCTTCCCTCTCCCCCTGCTCTCACTCATTCTACAAGCCTTTTGGAGCTGACAATGGCTCTGCCCTGAGGACATCTCTGGGGGCGTGACTTTCCTAGGTCTTTATTGAAAGCACCACCTGGAAGGAGTGATTACCTAACAATTTGCCAAAAGGGAGGGCTGCAGAACCTTTGGCATTTTTGAATTGCAACTGTTTTCTGTCATCGTAAAGAAAAAGCTAATCATTTTTTCCAACAAACCACCCCCTCTGTCTCCTGCACAGACTATTACGAAATCACCAAAGACCACACACTTGGCTTTCTCTGTTTTCACAGTTTTTAAAGCCATCATCAAAAGGCAAAAGGAGCCCGAGACGAGGATTTCTTTCCAGCACAGGATCTGAAGTGGAATTCCATTGGTAGAATGCTATTCTCTTCTGGCTACCTTCCATAAGTTCCATCTTCTTATTAAGTGTTTATCATCTCGCTTAAAGAAAAAGGAGACGAAAAAATCTCGAACTGTGTCCAACTGGGAAAGTGCCATACAGTTCTTACAGTCATGCTATCGAATATTCTGGAAATGAACTTTAAAGACGAAAAAATGTAGCTCATAATATAAAAGTTCAATTTATGATAACATTTATCTCCACGTTAATAAGGAATTCGCAAACAGAGATGATTATCCAGGTCTTTGAAGATGTGCACCGTGAATCAATCCAGCTACATATTAGTGATACAAGGCAGTTGGTTTTAACAGAGTTGGCCCAATGTAAGATGTTTCTTTTTTATGTGAAATTATGTTGAGAGAATTTTGAAATGCACACCATCTGAGTCATAGGCACTGGCTTAGAAGCAGGAATTTAGCACAAACATTTTTTAGCGGCAGATCAATGATGTAAAGTTTGTTTTCAAGGGTGAATAAAATAAATGTTTCACTTCCAAAACCAACCTGACCTACGGGGCAGAGAAGAACATGTCATTGGGTCCAAAGTTTAGGAAAGTCATCAGAACCACCAATTCATCAGGAACAGCCCTCCTGGGGCATGTGAGCCATGGTACCCTAACGGAGAGCTTTCTTCTACCTCCTCATCTCACCCTGTCTCTGCACACATGCATTCTGGCAACTGGCACCCATTCCTTGGGGGCCTTCCTGGTCACCCAGGGACAATGCTCTCTGTCTCTAGAGCTGAACCTTCAACTCAGGACGCCCTCACATACACACTTGTAGACTGATAAACGTGAGGTATTCTCAGACGTTCTGTTTATATTTTTAATGGCTCAGGGAATTAGTATCTATTACAAATAATAATATCTGCAACACCACAGGTTGGTTTATGGCAGGGTGTGCTTTTGCTTATTCTGTTCCCACTACACGGATTTTCCGTCCTACCTCTGACTTTTCAAACCTAACTCATTCTTGCAGACTTAATTCAAGCATTATCTCTATTATGAAACCATCGCTACCTCTCCTGTTCCCTGGGATTTTTCACTTCTTGTTGTTTCTATTCTACCTAATATCTGTTACTTTAACTCAGGATTTATTATCTACTTAGTTTTTTTATCACTCTTTTTTTTTTAATTTTTATTTACTTGAGAGAAAGTGAGAATGAGAGAAAGCATAAGAGTGGGAGAGTGTCAGAGGGAGAGGCAGACTCCCCGCAGAGCTGGGAGCCAGATGTGGGACTAGATCCCAGGACTCCAGAATCATGACCTGAGCCAAAGGCAGGCACTCAACCAACTGAGCCACCCAGGAGCTCCTTTTTTATCACTCTTTGTCTCATACATATAATTTGGTCTCCTTGATAGATATCTCAAGCAATCTGAGGATAGGATTATTCTTCTATGGCATGCCCTATAAGACCTGATCACAAAGCATCACTTGATAAGCAGTAATGGATGGATAGAAAGACACCCTTCAAACTTTGGTGGAAATTCTACCTAAAGTGATAATGCACTCATACAGTTAATTTCCAAAACATTGCCTCAACAAGTATTGAGTTTCATTTTATTTTGAGACATACTGCTCTCATTTTGAATCATTCATTTTGTATGGGCTAAGAGAGTAAATGAGAAAAGGGAAAAATACTAGAAAAAGTTTAAGACCAATATACCCTGTGCGGCATAAAGCAGTAGTTCCCAAATATTGTGGCATATTGGAATCAACTGGGTAGTTTATTAAAAACAAAATTCAGGGGTGCCTGGCTGGCTCAGTGGGTTAAAGCCTCTGCCTTTAGCTTAGATCATGATCTCAGGGTCCTGGGATCGAGGCCTGCATCGGGCTCTCTGCTCAGCAAGGAGTCTGCTTCCTCCTCTCTCTCTGCCTGCCTCTCTGCCTACTTGTGATCTCTCTGTCAAATAAATAAATAAAATCTTAAAAAAAATTTAAAGACTTAAAACTCATCCCCAACCTCCTTAAAGGATGTCTCTCAACGTGGGACCCAGGAACTTATCTCCTCTGTAACAACTCCCTGAAGGATCTGAACAGGCCGCTTGATGCAGCAGCTTATACGGGGAAAACCTCATATACACCCTAAGTTCAAATCCTGGTTCTGAAACTTAAAAGACATGTGATTTAGGATAAGTTGTTGAAATTCTCTGGTCTTCACTTACTCATCTGTTAAACTGGAAAAATTAAACCCAATAGCAGTGAGGATATGACCCCATTCTTATTACTGTCCCCTGGTGTGGCTTTGGCCCCTGTTGGGGCCAACATCTCAGTGCTGATCCTCCTGGAAAGAGAAGTGGCTGAGACCAGAAGTGGAATCTTCATCTTTACCTTAACCTGGAAGATATTTTCAAACTCTCTCTCTCTTGAGCCTCGTAATCTAGATGGGTTCTGAGGTACTCCTGGGTGCGAGGGCAGGAGAGGTGAGTGGACCTCTGCCACAAAACGTAGGCTTGGAGCTCTACCATAAGATTGCCTGCAGGGGACCCTATAAGAGGGGTTGATGTCTGTGGGTATGAGAGGAACCACATCTAGCAGCAAGGTGTACATTATTCATTGTGTAAGATACTCTTTTCTATTATCCTGGAAGTTTAGCAAAAACTTATGGATCTGATTTACATAACAGGAAATGAAGAGGGAGGTCTGTATATTTGCCTGCACCAACATGATAAAAGATAGACCAGAGTAATGTTACCAGTCTCCTAAAGAGAAAGTAAATCATGGAAAGAAAGAGTTGAAATGACTAGTTTTAAATTAGATAGAGTCTTTTTCCTCATACCACTAAAGTAAGTTGACAATTTTCCATTTAAACACATATTTGTTGAAAATGCTACTGATGAAGCTTAATAATGCATGAGGCCACTGGTAGCAATTAAATACATGTTAGTGAGCCTGCTACAGTGAAGTCATCCAAATAGAATGGTTTCAATGAGGTGGGAAAAACCCACAAGTGAGCTGTCCATGCTGACAGCACCAAGCTATTAGTAAAAAGACAGAAAGGATCTGGACCTTAGCTTCATCACTCCTGTCTCAGTTCAAGTCTTCATCGGATTATTGCAATGGGTGGTGTAGAGACCCAGACTATTTTCTGTCTCGGAGCTCTGCATGTGCTCAGTATGTCAGGCTTCAGTATCCTGACCAAAGGTGGCTGCTGCACCTCCCAGCTCTGCAGCTCACAACAAGAGGAAACTAAGGAAGAGAAGACATGCTCCTTTCCTTTAGTATTTGCCCACATTATGTCTGTTCCCTCTGCCTAGAATCTAGAGCCAGTGGGCAGACTAACATGTAAGGGGGACTAGAAAATGCAGCTTTTAGGTGGGAAGCCACATATCCAGCCAGAACACCTAATACCTTAGTCAAGAAGAGGCCAAATTTGGGGGGGTCAGGTGGTTGTTTTTACCATATCACCTTATAGAAGCTGGTCAGTAAAATGCCTTTCATCATCCTTTAAAGAGCCTCTGTGTGTATACAATGTGTCCAAAAATGGCAGCTGAGATTTTAAAGTGAATTAAAGAATGAATCCTAGAGGTTCTACCTAGATCCTAGATTCCTTCTCCAAATGTATGTACCCTGGTCAACAAAGGACATGCTTCTTTTCCAAGCATTTATGTGTTTTTGCCAAAAACAACTATATACAAGATATCAGGCCTGGAAAGAAATAGATGAATAATATTCACTCCCTATCCTTGGAGGGTTTACGTCAGTGAAAGGGAGAGTCATGGGAACGAGGCAGTAAGAGCTAAAGTCACAGCATGAATGGAACAATGAGACACTACCATGGTGGAAATGACTCATCTGGGCTAAAGCGAGAGGGAGGTTGAAAAACTTCACAAAAGAGAAGAGACTGTTTTCATTAATGGATAAAAAGGGCAGGACTCATTCGGGAGGACAGAGGATGGAGAACATGTGGTATGACTATGTTGGAGGTTTCTGAGGGCATGGTGAAAAGGCAGTATGAGGGACCAGAGAAGAAGGCCTGGGCCAGACGGCAAAGGTCTCCTGTGCCCCACTTGGAAGTTGAGCCCTTTTCTTCTGGGCAGGAGAGAGTTGATGTGGGTTACCAGCAAAGCAAAGCATGTTTGAAGAGGATCAGTGCAATGGCCATGCGAAGTTGGTGGAATTATGGAGAGACAACAGTAAGGAGAGGGGTTCGGAGGCTCTTGCAACTGTTGCAATGATCCACTAAAGAGGTGATGGGCCAGGGAAGGGTGCTGATACCAGAGAAGAAGGGGACTGGATGTCCTTTCCATGTGGATCCCTTAAAATGGTTAGGGGCAAGGGCAGGGAAGCACACAGCAGGATGAGTTAGAGCTCTCTGGCTTAATATTGAGCACAGAGGGATAAATTAGTTAAATTTGAGAGATGGATCAGAGTATATTCTTTGTTCATGGCAGGGGCTCCAATTTACAGAGTTCATAGGAAAGCAAAGGACAACTTCTAATCACTATTACCAGATTCAGAAAGTTATTCCTCAACCCTCACACAAAAAACCCTTTATCTGAGACTCATTTTGTTCAACTCTACCACCTTTTCGGCTTCCGTATCACTATCACTAATCAACCCCCCAATTTTTCCATTTACAGTTTTCACCTGTTTCCCAGTCTCCCTCTCCACAATCCTATTAATAGAAGGGAAGTCCATTGGACCATCCATATTAGCCTCTAGCTTTGTGTTTTCCTGGCCTTTTCAAATTCCCTGGCCACCTCAGTTTCACTTGAACTCGCATCTTTTTAGTAGAAAGGACCTTTCAGTCTATGAACCTCAATCAGCCAGTTCATATAGGGAGATAACCAGTTACGTAGCTATGACAGACCTTAAGGTTCAAACAGTTTCTAAGGAAAATACTGCCATGGACCTTCCCATGTCCTCATAAAAAAGATAGAAGGTAAAACAACAAGATCTTTAAACTACATTTTTGGTGTTTGTACAGCAAACAACTATGAGATTCATTAGTCTCTTTCATAAGGCTCTGTTAGCATAAGCCAAGAGCATAACTCCAAAGAAGAATTCCAGAAAATCAATTCCACAGAGACGAAAATGAGGTAGTTCTCCCAAAGCTCCTCCCTTTAGAGTTCCTCGGTGAAACATTTAGAAAAAGGTAAGCTACATTTTATTGCCAGAGCCTCATAACCCCATTTGGGGAAAAATTGTTTTCAGAACCTAAAATGGTGCAAATACCCTTAGGAGAACCAAGAGTTACTTCACACTCTCATCTGTGCTAACCATTCCTCTCAACTCCTAAGTATATACTCCAAATCAGGGCATCTAGAGTTCTGTCTCTTGACCAGCATCTGGATCTCTGGATCCCACACTGCTGGTCACACTGGTGTGGAACTGCTCTCGTGCAGTTGAGAAAATAATATCTGAAGCATGTGTCTTCTGCTCAGGCTGCTCTTGTTGTTTTTCTTGGCAAGAAAATGCACAGGAAAGCAAGGCCAGCTTCTTGCAACATGGAGGTGGCCAGAGGATTCCAAAACACCTGGGATTCAAGTCTCCTAAAAGTCTGGTTAGAGTTCGTTCCAATTTATGGACAAAAAAGCCATCAATCTGCCTCTCTCAGCCACTCAGGTTCTCCTTCCCAGAAAAAGGCCACGCTAATCTTAGTCTGAAACAAAGAAGGCATTCTCCTCAGCTTTTAAAAAACAGAAAAAGCAAAACCTTAATAAATATAGCATATTAAACTTGTCTACTGCAAAAAAAACTGATAATGAATAAAATGGTAATGATGATCCTAAATCAGTTGGATGTTGAGGGCTCCCAACAAAAATGATGATTTGCTTACTGACTGATCTGTGGTCCTTCTTGGGAATTATTAATTAATCAACAGTACCTGTTGTCCATTATGGTTATTCCTATTTCATAAGAATGAACTTTCACCTTCTTTCTAGGGACATACAAACCCATCCACGGACATTCTTATCCAAAGGAACAGGGTGATCTGGATGGAGGTCACACAGACACAGAGCAAAGGCGATATTCAGACTAGAGCAGTAAAGGGATAACATCAATAATTGCATTCAATAAACATAACTAAGGGTCCTGTCAATCTACAAGTCACACACACACACACACACACACACACACACACACACACACACACTCCCCTTTAAGGATAAGTAAATACTTAAGCTCTGTTTGGGACTGGAATCATGTCCAATCACGATGGTAATACACTGACTATTCCTTTCCCTCCTTCTTCTCTTCCTTCCTACCCCCTTCTAAAATTTCTTTCTTCTCTGCTTCTTCTTCCCTTCCTTCTCTCTTCCTTTCTTCTTCCCTTCCTTCCTTCTCTCTTCCTCTCTCCTTTCCTTCCTTCCCTCCTTCTCTCTTCCTCTTTCCTTCCCTTCCTTCCTTCCTTCTCTCTTCCTCTCTCCTTCCCTTCCTTCCTTCTTTCTTCCTCTCTCCTTTCCCTTCCTTCTCTCTTCCTCTCTCCTTCCCTTCCTTCCTTCCTTCTCTCTTCCTCTCTCCTTCCCTTCCTACCTTCTTTCTTCCTCTCTCCTTTCCCTCCTTCTCTCTTCCTCTCTCCTTCCCTTCCTTCCTTCTCTATTCCTCTCTCCTTCCCTTCCTTCCATCCTTCTCTCTTCCTCTCTCTTTCCCTTCCTTCTCTCTTCCTCTCTCCTTCCCTTCCTTCCCTCCATAATTTCGTGAGCATCTATGTGTTAGCCACTATGCTCATCACTGAGGACAGAAATAAGAAAAGGCATTATCTCTGCCATCAAAGAGGTTACAGTCTAATAGTAAGCTCAAGATAATTAATAACTGATTATTAGCTATGTGTGTTTTTGCTAAAAACAAAAATTAGGGAAGTGAATTTTTATTTAATGCATTCTAGTCAGGAAGGAAAAAGCTTTCTAATTCAGCATCAATAGGACACACACTAATTAAAATGGATTTTATTAAGTTGAAAATAGAGTTACCCTACAACCCAGAAATCACACTACTGGGTATTTACCATAAAGACACAAATGTAGTGATATGTAGGGGAGCATGTACCCAAATGTTTATAGCAGCAATGTGTACAATAACCAAACTATGAAAAGAGCCTACATGTCCATCAACAGATGAATGGATAAAAAAGATGTGGTATGTATATATATAGCATATATATATGTATACACACACACACACACACATATATATTCATACATACAATGTAATACAATGCAGCATCAAAAAAACGAAATCTTGCCATTTGCAATGATGTGGGTAGAACTAGAGGGTATTATGCTAAGTGAAATAAGTCAATCAGAGATAGACAATTATCATATGATCTCACTGATAGGAGGAATTTGAGAGGCAGGATGGGGTAGGGGGAAGGGAGGGAAAAATGAAACAAGATGGGACTGGGAGGGGAGACAAACCATAAGAGACTTAATCTCAGGAAAGGAACTGAGGGTTGCTAGAGGAGAGGGGAGGGATAGGGTGGCTGGGTGATGGACACTGGGGAAGTTACGTGCTATGGTGAGTGCTGTGAATTGTGTAAGACCTGTACCCCTGAAACAAATAATACATTATATGTTAATTAAAAAAATAAAATAAAATGGATTTTATTGGCAAAAATATTGGAAAGCAGTGCGATTCCTAGGAAATCAAATACATACATAGTCATTAAACATCCATTTAGCAATTATTTGTTTAAACTTTTATACAAATCCCTTCCTATTCTATTCATAAGAAAATTAGGATTAAAGTTATTTGTACTCTTAAAATACGTGCACATAAATGCCCCTTTTTCTAAATAGGCTATATTAGTGAAATATATTCTATATTACATATAAATAATGTATTATATATTATATGCTTTGTATATACATAATAAAATATACCCTTACACATTAAAAAATAAGAAATATCTATTAGTAGCTCTTGGTGAACATCCAAAACTTCCTCCATGATCTCCAGTTCAACCAATCTTTCCAAGAGAGATTGTGTGAAACCTGTCTGACCAGCCAGGGAAGAGCCCAGAAAGTTTCCTCAGGACCACGTCACTCCCCGTGCAGAGGCAGCGCCCAGAGAGGGTCTCCTACTCACCCCTGTGGGTCAGTTCATGCAGGGACATACCATCCAAGCAAATTACAGGGAGAAAGGTCAACCCCTGCATTCAGTTATATTTGAAGTCTTCATTAAGAGAGAGACCACCTCAAGATTCATGACAGATTCACAACAAAGCAGTTTTTAGAAGTGCTTTGAAATTATCCCCCTCTCACTTACAAAGGAAGATGGCACATCTCTCTAACAAGCAAGCCACTTAGTGAAACCACATGGGACGGAAAGCAAGGAGAACATCCCGATTGGCCAATATTGCAGGAGTAATTTAAGAAGTCAGCAAGTCATTACCCTAGTTGGAATCTGACCAGGAAATCAGGATTAACACCCCAAAGCCTTTAGGTAAAGTGCCAGGAACCTTTTAATGACCTAATCACTTAGGGTATTAGAGAACTGATTACTAGGGGAGACTGAACAGCACTAGAACATTCTTTAGGATAAAAGCCGCATGCAAATTACTATCACTACTTGTGAAAAATGTTGATATTTAATTCCTTAACTGTTTGTTTGTGTGGAGTCCACACTGAGGGAAAAGACGGACATTTTTATCATCGTATATTTAATAATAAAGTAAGATTTAAAATCAAGAGAAAAACACTTAAGTACAGGGAAAAATCATTTTCTTTAGTCTAGCTTAGGTCCGAGCAGAGCTCCAACTCATAGCTGAAAACCAAAGTATGAATGACAAAGGACACACTGGGAAATATTGATTAGCACAGAGTGGGCAGACTGGAAATAGTTATAGATAAAAATTCCCAGACCTGTAAGAGGGTTGTTTGGCTTTGTATGCACCGACACTGTAAAGCTGATCTTACTTGGGATTTCTATAAAATTGAGTAAGAAGCCACATGTCATCAGGCATGCAACACTGTATCACTGTTCCCGATTGTCTATTCTCTTCCTTATAAGTTGATAACCTCCTGCCTATTGTCCTGTGGTTCCCTGTGCCTCAGTGTGAGCAGACTGCATCTCCCCATGCCGCTGTGTGGGCTGGCTATGCGGCTTTATTGAATACATGAGATGGGGGCAAATGTGATTGTGTGCAGAAATATTGCAGATCTCCCCCAGCTGGCTTGTCTTTTGCTTTATGTATGAGGACAGCTTGTCCCTAAAGGCTATCGTTCCTTCAGCCCAAGTCCAAGAGTAAAAAGATATTTGATGCAAAGCCAAACAGATCCAAGTGGTGCTGTGGCCGACTGTAATCACCCACGAGAAGTGACAGGAAGAAATAAACATTACTGGAGACCATGGCAACTTACAGACTGCTTGTTAGCACAGCAAGACTGCCTCATACATATTCTTCCCCGATAGAGGATCAATAAAAATAATTTCATAGAAAATCATTGTCCAAGTAAAAATTGACCATAAAGACCTGATGTGAAGAGAGTCTTGTTTTGCACACAAGGTAGACATTCCTCACTTGCAGGTGGAAAAGATCTTCTTTACTTTCATATCTTTCTGATTTATACATATCTATATGATAAAACACTTTCCGCAGCAGCTTCTGGTCATAGAACACAGAACAGTGCCGTAAATGAAGTTTCTCTGGTGATTCTTTACTCTCCTATTTCTGTTTTCAAACACTCTTCTAGCACATTCTTCTCCCCAAGAGTCCAGGATGCTTCAGGTATCTTGAGATTCTCACTGCAAAGTTATATCACTTTCCGCAGCAGCTTCTGGTCATAGAACACAGAACAGTGCCGTAAATGAAGTTTCTCTGGTGATTCTTTACTCTCCTATTTCTGTTTTCAAACACTCTTCTAGCACATTCTTCTCCCCAAGAGTCCAGGATGCTTCAGGTATCTTGAGATTCTCACTGCAAAGTTATATAGACCCCAAACAACCTCCTATGTCCTGCATCCTTAGGATTCATGTGACTATGCATAGGAAACTTTAAGACTCTAAAAGAGTTCCTAAAGTATCAGGAAAACACTAAAAAATTAAGGCAGAGTTAAGAGGGAGTTATTCTGGGCGGGGAGGGGGTTGGGGAGCAGGGGGCGGGTGGTAAAGATCTCTCCAGAACCCCTACAATCATGCCCAGAGCACAGAGATCAATGGCTACTAGTTTTAAACACAATATAAACCTGTATGAGAGTCTCAAAATGCTGGGGCAATTCCACAGAAAATAAGAAAACTGTAGAACGAATCCAAAAGTCATAGAAACCCAATAGCCAGGTAGAAAGTGCCTCCAATCCTTTGAAGAGGTTAGCGGGGAGAGAAAGGGAATGGAGACATTCTTCCCTTCCTCTAGTCATATAAACATTTGCGATGGCTTTCTGAACAGAGAAGAGCAGCTGCTTTGCAGCCGGTGGATCAAAATGCGGGCAGGTGAGGATGACTGCTTTCTAAGAGAACTCCAAAGTGCAGGGGTGAAGATTCGAATGCACGAAGTGAGTAGGTGTTGAAAGAGCCACACAATATTTCCAAAAGTTCAGAGAAGATCACTATAGGCTACATCCCGGAGTCGGGAAAATGTTTGAGTTGGGAGGGTTTTCATTTTTGCCTGAAGTGATTCTCTGACTTTAAATTTATACCTTTCTAGCTATGACGTTTTCATAAAACAAAAGATCTCATTGTTCCTCCTTTCCTCTGTGAACTCTTATTTAATCCCCATAGCACACTGGAGTCCTTTCATTTGTCTCTGGTTTCCAGCACAAAATGCTGTGGTATCTTCTTAATTGACAACCCAATGTTTATAAGCCCACCTTTCCAGGACAGGTACTTTTTATTTGAAATGCCATTGATAGATTTAATTATGTTCAACGTTCTCAAAAAAACGATCCCACTGGCGCAGTAAAATATATTGAGTTCGATGTGCTTGGCTGGGAGAACTTTCATTTCGCCAAGGCCACATAGTCCGGCGTCTCCAAGGGTAAATTACAATGTTATTTGAGATGAAGTATAGAGTCATTTGTGGTGCTCGGGACGACACATGATGTAATCTCACACTGTATCTGCAGGTGCGATATTGGACTCTGCTAGGACAGGCACCTGGTATCAGTGTTCAGTCTGGCCTTGTTTCAACACAGTCATCCATGGCTGAAGATGACTAGAATCAAAGAGAGCCCGGCTACGGCAGATTTTTTTTTCTTTAAGAAGAGGAATGATGAGCAAGAGATTACAATGAGCTAAATGGTGTCTGATTACTCTCTTTCCCCGAACAGCACAACGTCCTTGCTCTGTACAATAATACTGCCAGTGCTATGTGAAAATAGGAGCAAAACAATGTCTTATGAATGATAAAAATATGAATAAAAATAACAATATATGGATTTTGCATATGAAAATGATAAAGGTATTGATGTCTTATTTTTTTCAAATACAATTGATGGAAATATCCTGGCCCATGAACTTTCCCTTTATAACCTTCTCACCCTGGTATCTACTTCAGGAATGTTGGACTCTGCCTCTAGTCCGTAAGTCAAAGGAGGGAAGGGACCCAGCAGCGTGTCCAGCACTCCATTGTGCTTCATGCGTATTTGCTGCAGGAATGACCAAATTCGTGTGTTCCTCTCTCTCATGGACTGATCTTTGCAGAGGCATTTCACCCATACACTGGACAGGTCACATAACTGGTTTTGGGGTATAGACCCTAATCACGGCATAGAGAAGGTCAGCTGTCATATTTGAAAACTGTGGTTTTAACCCACTGAGATGTCTGTTCTGATGCACAAACACTCTCGAGATGCATAGTGATGACCAGATGTCTTGGCAGACAGAAAGTGATTGTTTGACTATTTGCAGGGAAAGAGGGAAATAGGACTTGCCAAAGTTATATCTCACAACCTAACCGCTTCGAGATTTCTACATATTAGGAAAGCATATTAAATTGACCCTTTTAAAGTTAATGGGAACTTGAATTACAGAGCCTGATTGACATTAATTTAGGCATTGGATTGATTGGCATGACAAATGTGATGGGCAGTTATGCAAAAAATCAATGCAAGTGTGAGATCGATGGAAGAAAGAGGTGAAATCTCAAGCCATATTTTGAATAGTTCTAGGAAAATGAAAACTATTTATTTAATCCCCTTACTAAAAGAGGGGGGATTATTTCAGTTGTTAAAAATTCAAAGATCTCAAATTGGTTCTACAGTCATCATTTCATATGATCCTCATGACATCCCCAAAAGGCAAGTAAGGGTTCTGGGTCACCACAGATAGATCAGGAAAGAGCCCCAGCGTGGGTGATGCCATTGAGCTGGACTCCGTGTCCTCTTTCTCCCCCACATCAGGCTGCCTCTCTTGAATATTCAAAGTCACTCAATGGGTCACCTAGTCCTATTGAATCAGGCTGTATCCCTTCAGAAGCGAAGTGATTTCGAATCTGACAGCTCTCACGCCCACACCCAGCCCTTGCCGTCTCCCTCACTGCTCTGTATGTTCGACGGCTCAATCTTGTGAAACATGTGAACTCAGAGTAACTTAATTTTTTCCATAAGCTCTACACTTTTGAAGATCAAAGCTGGCATCTCATCCACTCGAGTTCATGTGCCAGTGGCAAACAGAAGAATTCCAAGGTCTTCCCTTTGAACAGACTATTTTGGCTGAGAGAGCCTCCTCATGGCAGCATTCACGCAGCCAATGTGACCGTCATGGAGTGGACGAAAGCCACCGCATCTAATCAGACTTCCTCAGTCAGATTTCTCTGAGGTGATGGTGAGTATCATGTAACATCCCCAAGCCCTTTTTTTTCTTCTTTTTTTAAATCAGGGAAGTGTTGCCCCTTCCTATGTTTGAATTCGCACCCTATTCCTTAGCCAATTCAGCTCTAGGAAAGCTTTCAACAACTTTTGAGAAATAACCTCAAAGCCATTTTACACATGTTTTTTGAGGTTTTTTTCTTCACCCTTTGTAACTTCTCTGCAGGAATAAAAATGGTATAAATCACTGGAAAATATCCTTATTTATTCATTCACTAGTCAAAACTTTGTCATTTCATATAATGGAAAACAGCTCTCGAAATTTAGAAGAAAGACAGTAAGGGAGAGATAGAGAAATTTCCATTTCTTTCTAGGAAGGTACTTAACAGAAACCCAGGCAGGTCCAAGATGAAGACACACTTGGGGTTGCATGAAGTTTGTTGGTGTCCATGTGTCCTAACTGTCCACTTAGAAAAGGGAAAAAGGTTCAGAGACATGTGGAGAAATAGTAGGAGGCTGCTTCCCAGGCTCAGTCACCTCTCCAAACAAGGCTAGCCATTTCCCAAAAGAGTCAAGTGATATGAATGAAATAAGAGGCAGGTGAGAATCACAAATAGACATCAGAGGGATTTCAGAGAACTCATAAATATCTAAATTTTCAACCAAGGGAATGATGTTATCAGTCCTCTTGATCATTGAAAAAAATTAAGGAGCTGATGAATGAACAGGTAATTGATGAAAACTCAGAAATATAAGGGTTTACTAAGAAGATATAATCAAGGAGTTGGTTTAGATGGTATTTACCAGTAGGAGTGTGGTATTTACTAGTGGGTATTTAATGGTGGGAGAAGTGGGTGAACTGGTTTTCGCTTTTTTTTTTCTTTTTAGCTTAAATAAACTGAATAATTTATAAAAAAATAAATGGCATTTACTTTTATGAATGTTCACATTAGATTAAGGAACTACTATGAACATGTTTGTCTAAATTTGTAAAAGATATATGACAAGTGTCATATGATACTCTTGTACACAAGAGGGATAAAAACTGGTTTGATTATGGTCTTAGAGTTGTTTTCATGCTATAACAACCCTCAAATTGCAATGGCTGGATATAATGCATGTTTATTTTTCCCTCACAGTACAACCAATGTGAGTCAGTAGAGGGACTCTGACTGATCATTTCTGGATCAAGGCTCCCGCCATCTTATAGCTGTGCCTCCTTTAGGTGTCCAGAGTTGTCTTTTTTTTTTTTTTTTAATATTTAATGTATTTATTTGCGAGAGAGAGAACAGCAGAGGGAAAGGGAGAAGCAGGTTTCCTGGTGAGCAGGGAGTCCTAAACCAGGGATTAGGCTCAATCCCAGGATCCCAGGATCATGACCTGAGCTGAAGGCAGACACTTAACTGACTCCCAAGGACCCCATAGGTCTCCAGAATCTTCTCCATGAAGTGACTGGACAAGAAGAGATACCTAAGATTGAACATGAGAGGTTTCGTGCAATATGCCTAGAAGTGACATCACCGCAACTCTCACCCCATTGGCCAGAACTTAGTCTCAGAGCCACACCAAATTGCAAAGGAGTTTCGAAATGAGGTCTAGCTGTAGGCAGAAGTCAAGGAAAGCATGAATTACATGAATACCAGAGAGCACTAGCAGTCTCTGCTATAACAAAAATACAATGATGATTGTATCAGAATACTCTGATTAATAAATCTTATATTGGAATTTATTTGGCCCTGTTACACCCATTTTTTTTTATAAACGACATAATCAAACACTTGTAAAATGCTCTTCTAATTTTCAGATGACACACAATTGGGAAAGAGAGATAATAGGCCAGGTCAATGGCTAACACGCTTGTTCTGTAAGAGATCATTTAGCCAATATTTTAGGTTTTGGGGGTCCCACAGTCTCTGTCCTGATTAATCAACTCCACTATTGTATTGCAAATGCAGTCATAGATAATGTATAAACAAAATGGGTGTAGCTCTGCTCAAAAAAAAGAAAACAAAACCTGCAAAAAAGAAATGGCTGCCCAGCTTTCGTCAACAGGTTCTATTTGGCAACTCCTGGGCTAAGAGACAGAATCAGGATTCATAATAAATAATATGATGGATCTGAAACAATTAAGATTATACTTAGCCTAGTTACATTTACATGTTTTCATATAGACTGCAAAGAAAAGTCCTTTATGTACTAGGAAATAATGTAATTTTTGTGTAAAATATCTTTACACAAACTCTGCTTTACCAAAAGCACCATGTTGTGTGGCTACATAAAGGTCATGACCAGGGGCACAGGAACTGGGGAAGTTATACAAAGAAGCATTAATCTCACTAGGTAATATGGCCCATTGTTGTGTACCCTCAGGTGCACCAGCCAACGGTCTCCCAAGTGGCCATTAACTTGGTGCGTTTGCCAAGGCCTCAGGTTGGATCCTTGCCCCAGAAACATGATTTATCCCCCAGGAATAGGAAAGCTCATGTATTCTCACTCAACCTATTAAAGAGTTTGCAGAAAGTTAGAGCTACACCACACCATCATGGCCAACCTTGTTAAGTGAGTTTCCTGGCCCTGGAAGGGATCAAACAGCTTCAGAGACCACTTCTCACTGTGGCGCTAAGAAATTCTGGAACTGTTGTTTCGTTTCCCTCCCTAGATTACCCTAGTTCCCATTTACTTTCCTTCTCCCACTGTCCTCTAGGTTACCCCTCATGCAGAGACTTTGGACACAGAAACAAACTGAGGGACTTGGGGGGGGGCGGAGGGATGGGAGAGCCTGGTGGTGGATACTGGGGACACCTAAAGCGTGGAACACTGGGTGTGGAGAATGGGGAATGAATCTTGGAACACTGGAAAAAATTTTAGTAACAACAAAAAAAATTTTTAGTAACAATAAAAAAAAAAAAGTCCAGGAAGTGAATTCATCATCTCTTCCATAGCAATTCACCTGGTTATATATACTAAGTGAGTAAGAACATAGTGAATTTTGTGGGAAGCACTTGGAGCATGTCAAGGTTTATTTTTAATGTTTAAAACACCAATTGTTAGTGCTTTGGGAATGTGGTAGGTAAATAACAGAAGTAAATAAATATTTCGATACTGTGCTCATTCAATCAGTAGAGCAGGACAGTTTGATAGATTTGTGAAAAAATAATACATAAATATTTTTTGTCATTTTAATAAAATTTTAGAGTTTAAAATTAAAAAAAAAAGAAATTCTGGAACTGGGTGAAAGGTCAGATGTGATCACTTTTGTGGACTTTACCAACTCTGCAGAACATGTGAATCTAAACAGAAAATCAATGAACCTCAACTACTAGTTTCTCTCTCCCCTAGTCACCAGAACTGAGGTTTGGGAAGAGAAAAATGTACCTGTGACAAATCCTTTCTGACGCTGGGCTTAATGGTCCTCCCATCCTCCCAGTCCACACCACCACATACAGATCCTTACCACAGAGTCATAAATCTTAGAGTCATAAAAGCATTGTATAATTATTCATCCATATTCACACCCAAAGGGAAAATCTTGCCATCAGCCTTGATCGGTGACCAGGCAGCTTCTGTTTGGACACATGCAGACCAGGAGCACAGGTCTCATGACGCAGCCCCACTTACCCTACAATGCATCTGTTCATTGGAAAAACCATCCATGAATCCAGGTGAAATGCATCCTCATGTATGTTTCATCTGTTGTTCCCAGATTTGGCTTGCTTTTATTTCAGTAGCTTTCCAGCTTCCATTGTTGCTTGACTTAAAGCCCTTGTATTAATCTACTCTCTGAAGATGACAGCTCTGATGATGAAGATG
The DNA here is from genome assembly GCA_004023965.1 of Spilogale gracilis. Taxonomy (NCBI): domain Eukaryota; kingdom Metazoa; phylum Chordata; class Mammalia; order Carnivora; family Mephitidae; genus Spilogale; species Spilogale gracilis. The sequence continues at coordinate 29,811 of PITA01003004.1, read as the reverse complement.
TTTGGGTATATTTGATGTCTATTATTATTACTCCTAAATTTATAACAATAACTTCCACTTATTAGGTGCCTAGTACTAGACAGACAGGGATGAGGCAAATCATTGGTGTGCCATCTATTGCTGGTCCTCAAAGCAAGCTTTATAGAAGTTATTGTACCCATTTTATAGCTGAATAAGGTGAGACTTAGAACAGTTCAATGATCCACGAAAGGGCAAAGAGATAATAAATGGTACAATCAGGATTTGGAGTCAAGTGGGTCTGATCTCAAGTTCATTTGCTTTCCAGATCACTTGTTTTACGTGTCCAATAAGCTGTACTTGTGCCATGTTCAATAGTCCTGTGACGAACACGTCATACGGTAGCCTGGACCTCCAAAGACTCAGCGACCACCAACCACCTTCACAGGTAAATATGACACCAAGGTAAATGTAACGAACGAACTATCAAATCTCAACAGAAGTGCGAAAGGTACTCAGGTTCATCAAAGAAAAATGAAGGAAAAACACAAACTTCAAAAGAGAATGTGAGCCACAGTTATCTACTCAGAGAGTTCCAGTTTGAGGAACAGGTCATTCATTATATGCCAGGAACATTTAAACACTCCAAATTTCACTAGTATGCACAGATCCAAAGAATTAAGAAAGACACCCATGGACAATGTCATTCCAAATATATATTCAGCTATGCTTAAAAGCAGTTTTCCCAAAACTGAAAAAACAAGCCCAGGGACCAGGGGCTGATAATGTGCAAAAGAGTTGAGTCCAATGACTGATGATGTTCAAAGTGTTGGAAGAAACATTATTTTCCGAACTGTTATACAGTGTCACCCACACGGGAAATTCAACAGACATTAATTATACGTAGCATGTAATCCAAAAGATCCCGAGAATGTGCTTTATTTATTTTTTCTTTGGGGATGGGAGGAGAGTAAAATAAGATGATATCTGCCCATGATGCTAAGATCTGGGTGTGCTGTTTTCAACTACAAAATCTTAAGTCACACTAATTCTTCCCCAAATTGTTACCTTCCTCTGTAAATAAACCCAAACCTTCATTTCAATTCAAACAACTGCCTCAATGCAAATAATTACTAACCTCAGCTCTGATAGGGTCCCTACTGCTCAACCACAGAAAGGACATCCACAATGACCCTACTGATCTGAGATGTTTTTACATTTTTTTTTCCACAAGTTCCCCCTTACACACCAATGTCCTCCTTTGTTGATCGCCTTTCCCACCTCCCAAAAGAAGATGTGCCTCTATTCTGGACTCTTTCCAATCTTGTATATAAAATCCTGAACAATCTCAAAATGCTTGGTTTGCTGAAAGAACCAAAGAGGGGCCAAAATAGGACTAAAAATAGACCACCTTAAAAAGTCGCAAAACATTGGAACCCTGGGTCAGAAACGGGAGACGGGCGTTTCCTGACCGTGGATTTGATTGTGGTGCACACTCGTGACGCTGATGGAGCAGCTCTGAGGTGTAGTGGGAAGTCCGCGGGGGTACCGAGTCTACACAGAGACACGCGGAGGCTTTACAGGTGGGTCTGTGGGCGGAGCCTCGGTGGAACCTGCTCCAACACCGGATGCTGAGGCTGATCCGCAGACCAGCTGCCCCAGCAGCATTCGGGCGGCGCCGTGTGTCTGGGGGGCTTCTCGTTGGCCCCGGCCTCGCGCAGCCCTTCCAGCACCCGCACCCCGGGGGCACACCAGGACCCTCCCTCTTTCCCACCGCCCGGCGCCCGCACCAGCACCTCCCTTTCCTGGAACGCTCCCTCTGACTATAATCCTCACTTGGAAAACCAGCTGTGCCAATTCTTCCTTGATGAACCCCAACACCAGGCGAGGTTCCGCACCATCAAGCCTGTTGAAATCATGTGCACGTCCTGTCTGAGGCCCAGCATCCTCGGCGTGGCTTTTAGGACAGCTGCTGGGCTCTGGACGTGGTGAGAGCACAGCCCGGCCGCCGGGCTTGCTCAGGCGCTTCTCCCAAGCACAGCGGTGGGCAGCGCAGATCTGCCCTTCAGTGAAGCTGACTGCGGCCACAGCCCATTTGCTCTCTTACTCCAGAGCAGGGACCGTGTCGTACACCCCGGAAGCATCGCGCACCTACTTACTGGATCAGTGAATCAGGAACAGGGCATATACTTATGATTTATAGCATGATATGGTGACAGATCAATCAAGGAGCTAGGTTTTATGCTTTAAAAAAAATCCTTGTGTTTTTAAACAAGACACCCACAATAAAAAATGATTCATCCAAGAGTCAACTCACTGTACCCCTACCTTCTTCTTATCTTTAATACCACCTGCCCAAAACAAATCAGTTAGGACATGAAAAATTTTAATCAGCCAGTTTTTTTGTTTGGCATATTTTTGACGATCAGATTTGAAGAGTTTTGTTTTTTTTTTTTTTTAACTGAATCCAAACTTTTAAAAGATCTAACTCGAATTTGGAAGGCCTTCAAGATGTAAGTGTGCCATTGTGTATTTTTATCCCTAAATGAAACAGATTGGAGAGGACTGTGTTCCGATGATCAATCCGGATGCATTCAAAGTGGTACAAACCATTAAAGCAAACAAATCTGGATGTCAAGAGATGAAAAATAATCTACATAAACTATTATCTTTTGAAATCCAAAAGCAGCCCCTAAGCCTTTGAAATTCTTACTCTAGAGCAAGAACAACCCAACCGATCAAGAGGGATACGGGGTGATGGGAGGGGGAGGTTGGGAAAGTCTCTCCCGCTCTATTTGTGTTTTCAAATGAATGAAATGCTGACAACTTGATCATAACCAGGTTGCTTTCTCACTGTTACCACAATGAGTAAAATTTACTTAGTCAATACTTATGAGAGAGAGTTTTAAAAGTGTATTTAAGTGAATTGTTAAAACATACGATCTATATTGAAATGTTTAGCTGTTAATGATACTAAAAATCAGAATATTCTGGGAAGGATAAAGGACATTTTCCCAAGCTGTATGCAATTGTTTCTTTTCTTTCTTTCTTTCTTTCTTTTTTTTTTTTTTTGCATTTAATCACCCTGTAAATCAGCAAATTAATGGCAACCTGAGTTCACATTGGATAAATGTACCTATTTTCCTTAGTTAGAAACTCCACTGGGTTTTAACTTTTTAAATACATCCCATGACTATCTATGAGGAAGTCCAGCAAGCCAACCGCTTCTGCTTACAGGTAGAAACGTTATAATACCCAGAGAAAACAGGGGCACAACTAAGAATTCTAATATTTTCCTGTATCCAATACAAGGTCTGGCCGCAATGACGTCACATCCTTCCATCTGCTCAAACTACATACCTGCCTAAAGTTCATCAACTAGAAGAAAAAAAGGCCATTCAGACATGTCAAAAATTCATTATGTGTTATCATTGCCACCTTTCTTTCTAATAGAAATACTGAATTTTCAGTGTTTGTGGGAATAGCAATGCATCCTGCTCCTAGGGGGATCTCAGGCCGTTCTGGGGAGCACCCCAGGTGGGCAGGGAGATAGACTCTGTCAAGTGAACATTCCTAGCCTGCTGAGTTGCCTTTTCTGCAAGAAACAAAACCAGAAAGTGGTGGGGAAAATGAAAAGAGAGGGAAAAAAGAAATCCTATGCACAGATTGGCAAGCTAACGTGGTCCTGCAAATTTGTTCAGGTGTTCCTACCTCTGGGGACCCTCTGTCCCTCCACCTATGTAAGAATAAGGTTGAATCAATCTTTAGAATTGATGATATTTCATCAAGACTCTCATCAAGACTTTCAAGACAATAGCTTTATTGCCAGAGCTGGAACCCTAAAACCACCAATCTTGAGTTGAATTTGTTTAGTAGGACCCATCAGAGGACTCAGTTTCTGTGCTTTGTCTATGGCCTTTTCCCACTACTTTTATGACACTACCTTACTAGAACACCATTGAACTTCACTTTGCTATAGTTTTTTTTTCTTTTTTGAGATTTTATTTATTTATTTGAGTATGAGAGAGAGAGCACATGAGCACGAGATAGCACAATAGGGGCAAGGGCGGCAGGGTTGGGAGGAGAGGGAAAGGGAGAGGCAGAAGCAGATTCCCCGCCAAGCAGGGAGCCCGATGCGGGGCTCAGTCCTAGGACCGCAGGATCATGACCTGAGCCGAAGGCAGACACCTCACAGACTGAGCCACCCAGGGGCCCCTCACTTTGGTAGAGTTTTGATCATCATATTTGAACTGTGGCAGGGATAGGGTGAGAGAAAGTGAATACAAAAAATCTCTTCTTGGCAACTACCCATTCTCAAGTGTAACACCGTCTTATCACCCTGGGGCTCACATGTGTCTGCTTAGTGAAATCAACTCAATATTTAGGACAAAAAGTCAAAATATGTTGAAAAAAGAAAGTGAATGTCTCACTCCATCCTCCATGCCTCATTTCCATGACTCTCAACCTCAGAGGGACAGTTTCCACACTCAGTCCCAGAGAACATCCCAACTCACTATGGGACGGCCAAGCAAGTCTTTGGACTTTGCTGTAAAATTATTGTAGAAATTCCCAAAACTTCACTGATTCACTCAAAATATATTATGAAAAGTTTACTATACCTCAAGAAATTTGGATTTATTAGAAATATTGAAAGGGCAAAAAAATGCATTCCCTAACGTGTGTGCCCTCCTATAAACCAAAATGAAGACAGAGAACTGTGATCCCATGCTTGCTACCTTCTGGTTATGTGAACTTCCTCAAATTCTGACACTTAATTTTCTTATTAATAAATGAGCATAAAATAGCTATTTCATAGGATCGCAGAGTGATGACTGAGGTGAAGCAGATAATGCACGATTCAGTGTATAACACCTGACACATAGAGAGCATTCAGTAAATAGGATCAAGGAGTATTATTACATTTCCTCTCTAGCCACTGTCCCCAGGAATGACCTCACCACACAACTGGGCACTAGCTAGAATAACATAAACAAGACGGATAGCTGCCAGACAGAAACATTTCATTGAAAACTTTACGAGGTTGTTAGGTCTGTGGATTCTAAAGGTCCAGAAGGTGGCAACATGGCCGTATGAACGAGACTAAAGGAAGCAGAAGTAAAGGGTATGTGGTGATGCTCTGTGAGAAGGTGGCAGGGGATGGGGGAGAGAAAAAACTTCTTCATAAACTTTCTACATAAATGGGAAATTAAATTGCTTTGACTCTAAAATAACGTATTCAAAAGAACGAAACTCTGTAAGCAAACCTAAGAGAAAAGCTAGTGAAAGATGAACTGTAATGTTCAGAGAATAAAAAGCATAGTTTTCATGTGTAGTTGCAATCCTCAGCTTAGTTTGTCTTTCCTTTTCCAGTGGAAGGGAAAGGGAACGTCTTTTTATTAAAATGAGAATGTTATGTCTACATATTGTGAATACCTTTCCTTGTCCGCATCTCTCTGTTGTAGCTTCTGTTTTCTTTACAAGTGTATGAATTTTTATAAAAATGGGAATATGATATAAACCTATGGTGAACATCTTTCCTTGTCAGCGTTCATCTGCAAAGTGATTTTAATGGCCTCACTGAAATCTGAACAAATCCTTCTCCCCGATCTCCTGCTTTTCACAGAAGTTCTTTCACGGAGTGATCTGTGCTATGACCAAAGTCATTTCTCTCGCCAAAATTACAGAGCTTATAAATCTTGTGAGAGTCTCCCTCTGTTAAGCCGTTTAGCATCTGCTAAGTCTTCTCAGCTATCTTCAGCCCCCTCCAATATACTCCATGGCTTCTTCACCCCACAGCTTGTCCTCATTGTGTCCCCTTGTCCCCTCAGTAAGCACGCACCTCACAAGAGCGAGCCTCCGGGACCTGCATGGGCATGAAACTCTTCCCTCTCTGGGTGCCCCCACCCCCAGAATCCCACCTCCTCAGGAAGTGTCTTCACTAAAAGACGCAGTCCCCACCGCAGTACGTCCCCCATGCTGCCTTCCACTTATTTCCTGAGTATGATGAATGCACCCCAGCCCTCCAGATACAGGTTTCTCGTCTGTGTATTTCACCAACTGTTCTTATTTGCTACTCGGCTTTGTAAGCTCCTTTGAAGTTCTGACCAATTTGTTAACAAACTCACAGTAGAGCCCTCTGGCTCCACTAAATGCTCCTGAGGAAATAAGAAGAAGCCATCAGATAAGCAAAAGTTTGCGTTCGTTGCCAAAGATGCATTTTTTTCTTATTTTCACTTTGGAGTGACCTAGCAAATAAATCATGCTTTTGCAATGATTAGGAGTCACCTGCGGATTATTTTGCCAGGAAGTCCACGACCCACCTGAAACTCATAGGATATTAGCAGAAATTTGTTTTTATCCAATTTTAACCAAGAGAAACAAACCAGGGCTGTGAAGGTAAGGATGTCCATGATTCTTTAGGGAGCAACCCAAGTTTGTAGGAATTTAAAAGGTGTGGTGAAAAAAATCACACACACACACACACACACACACACACACATCCCATCTCTGATATGTTTCTTTCGCTCTGAGGCAAAATTGTTTGTAAAAACTTTTCTTTTGATTTTTGTTATCCAAATAATTCCAGCTTAAATTGGAACTCAAATATTAATCTGATAATGACACCGTTGAGACACATTCTCTGACGATTGATCTCAAATGACTTACAAGGCTTTACTTTCCCCCATTTTCTGCATTCCTTTCTAGCCAGGGTTTGCCCGTCTTTAACATCAGCCACCCCCCTACCCACCACACCACCATCATCTGGGCGGAAAAAAAAAAAACCCTGAAGTGTATGTCTTAAGATGATTACTATGTGCTTGGGAATATCCTTTAATTTAAATTTTGTTTTATTTTATTTTTAGCTTCAAAGCTTTTGCAGGAATGAACACCTGTCTTTCAGGGCATTATAAGAAATTGTCAGGTACCTGACGTACTTTGTTTTGTCAAGCCCTCCAACAGTGACACTGAGGATAGAAGTCACATTTTAATTAGTGATCAAAGCAAAGGACACCTGTAAGGCTGGGTGAGACTTCTAAATTCTTTGATATTAGGCTTACAAATCTGAAAGAGCTCCTTGATTCTCTCATGTGTCTGTCCTCTCTTGGAGATCAGCTTAAATCTTTTTTCAAAAGCTACATACTTAGATAATCCGAGCACTGAAGTTATGGGTGACAATGTCCACTCACACAGCAACTCCTAACACCTTATAAAAGGCATCCTTTATTCCGAACGACACCAGGGCACTGTCCAAAAGGCCCCATTGCACCGGGATTCGTTGCGGTAGAAGCTGCTTAAAGTACAAGTGTCCTCAAAAGGTCTCAGAAACCCTTGGATTTGACATGAGTCTGAGGAAACTGCCATTGTGGTCTGTGTCCAGAGAGGAAGGAGAATGTGGATGCACTGTCATTTTCCATTAGCTACAATGTATCTATAGTTATGTATGTTCAGATCATATAACATAACAGTGTCAACCTATTGATATACTAGGACAATAATAAGCAAATAACAATAGATGAACATTAATACATTACCATGTTTATATTTTATAGTGTATGTGTATTATCATATAGCATATAAGCTAGATAAGCTAATGACACATACAGTGATTTTATTCACATATATACTAATAATTTCCCTGGTGAAAATGGGACGACTCCCCCTGTTTGCACTCATATGTGAAAAGTAGAGTGAGATCTCTAATTGGCTATTAGAAATAGTACTTTAAAAACTTCACAACAGCAGAAATACAGAAATGTATAGAGAATAAAAATTCAAAAATAATACTCTTCCTATTTTGGTGCTCCTTATTGCAATCTGACAACTTGGGCATACAGAATGTGTGTATAACTTTATATTCTTCTTCTTTTTTTTTTCAATAAACATGAATATTTTCCTTTATTGCTAGAATTGTCAGTAACTGGAGAGTTATATCTTATAACCCACAAACATATGCTTGATCATGTGATTATTCCTAATTTTCTGCTAGCATAAAGACATCACAATGAAACGAAATAAAATTGTGCAGCATGTCCCTAATGCACAGCGCTACAATGTCTTTCAAATAGGCCATATCACTCTGTAGTTCTGCCAGCGATACATTTTCCTGAAAAATGCCTAATGGCCAGTAATTCATGTTTCTTTAATTTATTGCTACTAGTTTAAAGATTTTGCACTTTTTGATTATTAAAATGATTGCATATTATTTATGGTTTATCAGACACTTCACTTCCCTCTTTTTTATTTGTATAGTCCTATTGACTACACATTCCAGCTATGATTTACATGAGTTATATATATATATATATATATATATGTATATCCTTTTTAAAGGCTTATTTATTTGAAAGAGAGAGAGTGTGTGCACACCTGTGAGTGGGGAGAGAGGCAGAGGGAGAGGAAGAGGGAGAATCCTAAGCAGACTCAGCGCTCAGCACTGAGCCAGATTCAGGGCTCCATCCCATGATCCTGAGATCAGAACCTGAACCAGGAGCTGGACGCTGACCGACTGCACCACCCAGGCGCCGATGAGTTCTTTATATATCAAGAAGACTCACCCTTCATCATTAGGTTTACTGCAAATAGCTTTCTTTTTTTAATTTTTACGAATTTTATCAATGGAGTTTTCAATGCACAAATGTATATAAGGACTTTTAAAGTCTTTATATGCAAGAAATCTACCAGTCTTTTCCTCTACTATTCCTCCTATTACTTCTTATTTTAGAAAGATTTTTTATCAGAGAGAGATTAAATACATATCTGCCTGTTTTCTTATTATTTTATTTGATGTTAGCTCTACCTAAACTCATATTTCTTTGCATAATTTTTTGTAACAAAGATAAGCTTTTGTTCTTCATTGCAGCATATTTTGCAAAGATACCCGTTATTTTTCAAAACCTTACCAGGAAAGAAACAAAACAAAAAAACAAAAAAACAAAAAAAAAAAAACTATATCATTTCCCAGCTCAGAAATCATTACAGAAGCATGAAGCTACCCTCAGTGAGGTTTTAAGGAGTTTCCAATTCCTTTTAGCCCTGAGTTCATTTAAAAAACAAACAACAACAACAACAAAAACAGTGGGAAAACAAAACAAAGCAACGTAATGGTTTAAGTCGCAGCGTGTCTGAATTGTAATTTCTCACGCAGTAATAATCTGAGCACAGTTTTTAACTTTATAAAAGAGATGGTAATGTGATGGGCTCTGTTTTTCTCATAGGGCGATCATCTGGATTGGTGTGACAATTTGAATAAAGGAAAGTTTTGAAGAGTTACATATGCTCCTTGAAGAGGAAATTTGATGAAAAGTAGCAGCTTAGTATTTGCTATGAGGTCACTTGACTTAAAGCAGCTTTCAACATCTTTTGAAGAAGCCACCCTTTAAAGTTTAACTGATCAAAGTGGCATCATGTACAGAAGTCAGAATTCCTCACTGGCCTATCCATTACTGAGGAGTGAGATGCAGAGATTTCGGAACTGAAAGTCAGTGGAGAATCCGAATGTGAGCTTGCCTGTCCAGAGCCTCCCCATCAGAAAGAGAAGGACCCCGGTCAAGGCTTCCAACTGAATACAAGAGCCCCTAGAAACCAGCCCCTGCCTGACGAATCCTGAATCCAATTATCAGAAAACTATTTTCCCTCCAACACCAATCAGACCAGAAATGAATACAAAGAACGGTGTTCCTCCTCCTTGTTCCTGATTTCCCATTCCAAGGAGAGAAAGATTTATGGCAATAACATCCATTCAAACTTTTCACTCACACTGAGAACAAACATTAGGGTCCAATCTGGTTTTTAGAAAGATCGGGGGGAAAAATCCAACCAATTGATTTCAACCTACGTGGAAAAAGGGAATCTGGCTATAATAATTAGAATCAGAGAGCTTAAAATCTAAAAGTCTTCGCTTGGGGAAAAAATGTAGGACACAAGGAGACAGATGAGGAAGAAATGGAGATGCCGGAAAATTCCTGGAGCGCCTTGCCTATCCCATCAACAATCTCAATCCAATTTTCCATAAATGTGGGAAGAAAAATTTTTTAATGGGTTAGGGATCACTCTTTTGCAGCATGTTTGCCTAGGATGGTGTCGGCACAAATTATAATATATCAGACCCTACGCAAGGAATATGTTATACTAAAGAAAGGTCTAATTATCCAACGTGTTCTTAAGTGGGATCATGAAATCTAGGTAAATCAGGGAATGAATACTTCACAGTCTCTTCTATGTAGACTAGTATCATTTGTTGTTTTTTTTTTTATTATCTAGAAAATAATTAGTTTGTTTCATTAAAAACCTGGAGCATTACATAAAACTGCCTTGCATTTTTAAAATATATTAATGTTAGTAAGGCAACTGAGACTTGGTAAGGATCTGTATTCTTCAGGGAACTGAGGAAGCAAACCCTAGATTACTAGGGGAATACTTTTCCTGGTTCTGCAACCAGATTAAATTGGTCATTCTCTTCCCTGTAGCTTCCACTCCAAACCTGTAACCCCTTAGGCACACAAGTAATTTCGCTGTAATTTAAGCAGAGCTGGTTGGTTTTTTTTATGGAAAGTTAAGTGAAAGCACATATGTAGGCATGATCATCTTGCTTAGCTTCTGAGCCAAAAGCCCGGCAGAAATATTTCACCTACACAAAAGGGGATTGTGGCCATAGATGGGACCAGCAGCGACAATGCAAGGAAGTCAAGTCTTAAAGCCCTGTCACCCAGCATCTGCTCTTCCAGGGGAGTGCACACCTCGGGTTCCATCTCTATTCTTCACAGATCTTCAAAGAAGGAAGATCAAATCTGGCACTGTCCAAAGATTCGTGCCTGTTTTTCTCTTGATCTTCCCCCTGAAAATCTCCCTTTGAACAAGATTTGCACATGCAGAGTGAATGGAGATTAAGGGCAATTATGGTTTTTGTTTTGCTCTTAATGGCCCAGGCAACCCTGAAATTTGCTCCTGAAATCTACGGCTAACGCTGCAGTCGTGCCTGTCTCATCTGTCAGGTGCCATATTTCATGGCCTCCGAATGCCATTCCTGGTATTCTCTTTCAACTTCAGTCTGAAAGCTTTATTTCTCATGTGCTTTAAGTGCTGGGCACCAGGTATAAGAAGTAAAATATCCCAGGGCTTTGAGGAAGGGAATGCTAAGAGGATCCCCTAGGAAGATCCCTCCCTTGCCCACCCAAGATTCTGCTCATTTGAAAAAACAAAGGCAAGCAGCAGAGAGAGGAGGAGTTAGGAGCACATTCCTGGGACTTAGGAGTGACGCCTCCACCGTGAATGAAGTTGTGCGGGCTGTTATCTCCGTCTGCCGCGCCAGCCTCAGGAGGGGAAGGTCCCCAAGAATCCGTCTCCCTGACACAGCAGTGGCAGCCGGCACTGTTTCCCTTTAAAGAGACGTTCGGTGCTAGCGCTGTCTATATAATCTTCCTCGTGGCTAAAGCCTCACCAGAACAAAACGCACGACAGAAAAATGAGGTGCGTGCCAAAGTGTTGTGAAGTGGGAAGGTGTGAGACATTTCCTGGTCCGGCCTTCGGCCCCAGCTCCCCACCCCGGCTCACACCCTTGCTTTCCCGTGGGCGCCGTGGTCACTCAGCACCCCTGCACTCCGCGAACAGATGAGGATTGCTCCCCCTGCTCACGGTCAGCACGCGAGACCAGGTTCTGAGCCTTCCTCGACAGGCAGATTTTGTGACACAGGAACAAATAAGTAGTTGGGCAGTAAGTAATAAATAACCTGTGTCGAGGTGCATTGGTGTGACCATAGACACGCTCGCACTCAACTTACAATGCCAGGAGCCCGCAGGAATGAGCCGAGGCCTGAATAAGGAGCCCCAGCCTTCTCTCGGAATGTACTCGAAGATCTGACTCCACCTTTGCATCAAGAGACCCACAAACCCGTAGTAAGATCAGTCCTCCAATCACTAAGGGGGTGGGGATGAGTGCATGGTGAAAGTCGCAGGTGAGATCTGAATCCCACACATTCGAAGTCCACATCAGAGCAATGAATCAAATACACACATGATATATGTATTTGGTTTTCAGGTTAGTATATACGATATATAGTATTTCTACTTATATAATAGTATTTATGCACATATATATTAGTATGTATTAGTATTTCTACTTTTAGGAACAGTTATCAAGTTGTAGGTGACACAGTATAAGATAAATGTCCTCTATTCTTTAGATGCATGCAACCTGTAGCCACGTTTATTTAATGAGCTAACATAGACCCATTAATGACTGTGGGATGTCTCTCGTCAGACATCGCGCTACCGTGTGACACGCCTTTATGCCTACCTTTCACCCCAACTCTCCAAACAAGATTTTACTTCCATTATCTGTGAAATGGAAGTAATGAAAACAAGTTCTACAAGCTAGACCAGCCCCTCAAGGCCACAAGGCTCCTGAGTGGCTAATCCAGACGGCCTGGCCATGAAGTCTGCTTCCCTTTTGAGCCTGTCGCTGCAGGACAGCGGTGGGACAGCAGCGGGGCCCGAGGAGGGCTGTGAGGGTCCCTGCGTCAGTGCTGCGGAGGCCTGACCTTCCCTCGAGAGACGGGCGGTGAAGCCTCAGCGGAAAAGCAGCGTTTCCAGGTGGGCTCCCGTCACGCCATTGACAATCTGCCATGATGACAGTCCTGAAAGTTATAGTTCTGTCCAAAGTGAGCCTGAATGTTGGTCACTAATTAAATGATCACAGACGAGATCAGCTTTTCAATAAAACCTTGGTTTCCACCCTGGGGCTCCCAGCCTCAGCGAACCAGAGCGTTTCCCCACAGAGAGCTTCACCCATCAAGGTCGGCACTCCCGCCTGCCCACCAGCCCACGAAACGTCGAGTCACACCCGGGGCACAAAGGCCTACCGCCAACCCTAGGGCCCCTTCCCGCATGGTCAGTAAGTGTTCACTTCACTAAAGCAAGAAGAAGGAAACAAAAACTTTCAGCTCATCATCTGGTTGTTTCCAAAGGACTGTTAGTGCCATGCCATCCGCCTAAGGATCGACGTGCAATCTTGAAAGTCCCGGCATCTCAACGACTGAGTCGAAGACAACGGGGAGCAGCTTGAGTTGTCAGAAATTCCAGGTTAAATGAGAATTCTGGTGACACCAAGACTTGGGTGACCTTGGGCAAATAAGTCAACCTCCCTAAAAATTGTTTTCTCAAATATGAAGCAGGGGTCATAGTAGTACTTACATTGAAGACACGTCATGAGGACTAAAGAGATACCGTATGGAATGTAAACATGTGGCGTAAAATCCCGGCCCGCATGAGCACTGAGCAAGTATTACTAATGCTGTCGATGGTTAGTGAGGTTCCCCTACCCCATCACTGGGAGCTACTTTCCTACACCTTCAGTTTTTCTTTACTTAAAACAGAGTTCTATGATGAAAACATTTGCTTCTTTGCAACTTTTAAGTCATCATCAAGACTTAAAATTCTCATATATCCTCGAGGAAAAATACCTCCTCACAGACCCTGTGCGATGGCCACGCCGGTCCGTATCTGCCGTGAAAATGTGCCTGTTGCCAACAGGCCAGACGGGACCATGACAGTGACGTTGACAGACGCAGACTACAGAGCCTCAAGGAATTTCGCCTCGGCTGTGACTCTCGCAGAGAGCCTCATCAACCACACAGAGCTCCCTGGGCCTGAAGTCCGCCATTTGTAAAATGATGCCGAATTGGAAGGTGTCTATAGATCTCTCAGGCTCAAAATACCTACATTCATGTGACTTGACTACAGAAATTATTAAAAAAAAAAAAAACCAAAAAGAATTCCTGAGTCTCTCTTCCAATACAGAATGAAGAAGTATGTGAAATGTCAGTAGATAGAAACTGAGGCACGTGTGACGATGTCAATGGTTCATGGTCACTTGGGTTTGCTAAGCAATGTAGGAACTAAAGTAGCCACTGCGTAGTGTCCAAACCCTGTTCTCTCCCCACTTCTTTCAAATGAGGAAGGTCTTATTTCAAAGCCCACTGTGGTTCCTCGCTGGCCGACTCTTCTCAAACCACTGAGGTAATGTTTATTCAACCTCACACTTTAGTGACTATTTATGAGCAGTGTTTACCAGTTCCAGAGATCGCCCCCGTGATTATTAATGCTACGCAAACCCAAAGCCGTCTAAATTTGTTAATCTCGACAAAACACAGGGGCAACTCCAAATCCATGTGCGATACTCTGTCTCTGGGTTTATTCAAGTGTAATGCACCTTGAATGTCAACTTAGATTTCTCAACCCTTGTCACAAGCCTCACAGTAATTATAGTCAACGGGAACGCTGAACTGAGCCAAAGAGGCAGCACAACAGGAAATTGTGGGGAAATTTTAAAAACAAAACCAAAACGGAGACAAAAACCCTTGTCAATTTTAAGAAAGATTCAGGAAAAAAATAAAACTTGTGCGAATGTAATGAAATACAGACACCATGAGGTGGGTCAGACCCCCGTGCCCCTGGAAGGCGTTGGTGCCCTCCCGGCTGGGCCCAGCACGGGCATTACATGGGCCCCCCCCTTCCCCTCAGCACATGCGATCCAATCATCAGCCTATTTCTGGCTACACAGTCAATGATCTGTTGGTGCCCACACTTTCCACTCTGCCACAACAGCTGGGGCCCGCAGCCGAAGCACAGCTGGCCTCCCCCTTCCCCCGGCCCTATAATTCAGTCTAACAGCTTTAGGGACAAGAGGAAATGGCGGAGTGCCCTGGAGCCCCCACACTTGCTTCGAAGATTAGTTCCGTACCGGGCCGTATATATACTCCCAAGTATTTTCGGCAAGCGGTGTAGGCAGGTCGGGCCCAGCTGGGCACGAGCGCTCCCTGCTTACTCCGGGCATCTGGAGGGACAGCCTGGGGCGGGGGGAAGTGCGTGTGCGTGTGTGTGTGTGTGTGTGTGTGTGTGTGTGTGTGTGAAGGACAGAAAGAAAAGCATGTCTCTGTGGGTGGGTGGGCAGGCATGAGTGGGGGGCGTGTGGCACTTTGAAAACTATGCGAGACGTTCTTTCACAAACATGCGTGACTTCTGCTTTCAGACCAGAGGCGGGGGGAACACCATGCCACACTGAAACAGATGCTTGAGCTCTGTGCGGCTGCCTCCTAAAAGACAGCCAACCTCGCAGGTAAGTTATTCGTCTCCCCGGCTTCACTTGGGAGCTCTGCGAGCACCCCCAGGCTTGGAGGAAATGGTGCTAGCGTTTTCCCAGAGCCCCTCATTCAGTCCCGGGACATACAGCCCTCCCTAGGGAAAGCATCTCGGCTGAAGCCTCAGCCACACACCCTGCCTCCAAAACCTCCCCGGGCTTCTGGGTGCTTGGCAGGGTTCCCACAGTGTGCAGGATAAACCAGGCCCCGCCTAGCTGCCCCCAAGGCCAGGAAGCAAAGGGCAGTGGGACGGGAATGAGGGCCTGAGTGGATGGGGGAGCAGGAGGTAGGAGCTTTGCCCCCAGAGGGATGGAGGCTTGAGAGACCGAGGAAGGAGGTGGGAAGCAGCCGCCCCAGGGAGACATGTTCAGAGACCTTTGGGGAAGCTGGACGGTGTCAGATGCCGTGCTGCTTCTCCCTTTCGCCTTTAGTCAGGTCTGGGGGAACTTGGGCCTTGGGTGGAGGCTGTGGGCAGAGAGCTGGGTCTGTGGGCCGGTGGCCACGGAGCAGAGACCTTCCTGGGGTCCAGTCGCTCTGGGTCAGGGACAATGGGAGCATGAGGGACTGCACTTTGTGCCTTGTGAACAGCATCATTCACTCATCATCAGGCAATGAGGTGGGGCACATGGGGACAGTGGGGTCCAGAACTATAAGAATCCCTCACCTAACACTTCCTGCTTCAGCAGGGAACAAAGAAATGAAGCAACTACTCAAGCAGTCATTCAGTCACAAATGTAGAATTGACCTTCTCCCCTCTATGACAACATTCATTTTTTTCTCATTAATCTTTTTATTCTCACCAGCCCACATGTGTACCATAAATTTCTCGCACTAAACAAAATAAATAAACTCCTCTTGGAGCCCACATCTCCCTGTGGCCACCCTCACATTTCTCAGCTCCCCTCTACAGCCAAGCTACTCCTGTATGTATCTGCACCCCTCCATGTGCTTCCGTCTCCGCTGTCTCTCCTCTGTTCCCACAGATTGCCCACCCCTCTCTCTCCTCCTCAGCTCACTTGAAGCTGTCTTTCCAACTCCCCAAGGACATCCACACCTGCTTAATCCACTGGGACATTCTTGGTCCTGGGCGTATCCACATGCAGCATTTGGGTGAGCATGACATTGCGTTAAAGGTCAAAAACTCTGAGCCCAGGTGGTCTGGGTTCAAATCCCAGCTCCAGAGTGGTAAGCTATGTGAATAGTTGAGTTATCTACCTCTGGGCCTCATTCTCCATCTGTGAGACAGGCATGAAAAAATAACATACCGAGGATGACAATGATGCAATGTGTTCGCGTACACAGGTGGCTGAGAACAGCAGCAGACATGCTGCAAACCCTACGTAAGTGATAGTCCCAGCAGCCCTCGGGAATAGTATTGGCCACTCCCTCAACCCCCACTTGGCTCCCAGGACACCACACCTGTGCTGCCAGGTTTTCCTCCTGGCTTCTCCTTGCCCTCCTGTGTAGGTCCCCCGTCCTCTCTCCAATCTGGAGAATGCCTATACCCTAGAAGCCAATCACTGACCATCTCTCTTCCTGGGACCTCATCTAATTTCAGCTCTTCAAAGTCCATCTGAAGCTGACCCTCCAAATGTTATATCCCCAGTATATATAGAGTCCCAACCCTGAATCCAAGGCCAGATAGAAACTGCCTACTTGATCTCTAGACCTTTACGTTTAGTGGACGTTTCCAACTCTGCTGCCTTGCCATTCTGGAACTCATCAAGGATGCTCTCGCCTGGAGTGCTCTTCCCCTAGGTCTATCTACATGGGCTTTCCTTTCACCTCCTTCAAATCTCTGCTGTGTGAGGGTTTCTCTGACCATCCTATTTCAACTTCAAATTCTCCCCAGGCCAGCCCCACTGTACGGACCTCTTCTTGATTGTTTTTCCATGGTATCTACAGACTCCCGAGACACCACATATCACACTCAATGTGTACACTGTTCTGGCTTCCCCATGTCTGGTTCACAACTGTATCTCTGGCACCTCCAACAGTGGCCTAGTGTATAATTAAAATTCTGAATAAATATTTATTGAATGGATGAACAGAATGAACAAGTTAGTGAACAAATCAGGAGAATGGGCTGCACGGAAAGTATAGAGTGCTGTGGGAATCTGTCGTGGAGAGTCTTTCCCCAACTGCGGTGTAAGCAAGTCTCCCTACGGCAGTGACATTTAAGCAAAGCAAAAATGGAAAGAAGTCAGACAGAGGCTCCTCAAAACTGTCACGGTCATGAAAACCTGGGAAACTGCGAAAATGCCACAGCCGGGAGGAGCCTCAGGAGAAATTAAGACTGATTGCAATGTGGGATCCTGGAATAGAAAAACGCCATTAGGGAAAAACTAATGAAGTCTATATAAAGCCTGGACTTTAGTCGATAGTAATGTCTTGGTTTGTCCATTGTGACAAAGGTCCTCTAGTAATAATATAGAATGTGAACAACAGGGCGCCTGGTGGCTCAGTCGGTTAAGCGGCCGCCTTCGACTCAGGTCGTGATCCCAGGGTCCTGGGATCGAGTCCCGCATCGGGCTCCCTGCTCTCCAGGGAGTCTGCTTTCCCTCTGCTGCTCCCCCTGCTTGGGCTCACTCTGTGTGTGTGTTGTATGTGAAATAAATAAATAAATAAAATCTTAAAAAAAAAGAAGAATGTGAACAATAAGGGGAACCCGCGGTTCATACGGGACCTCTGTACACTGTCTTTGAAAATTTTCTGTGAATCTCGAATGGTTCTAAAGTGAAAAGTTTATTTTGAAAAGAAACTTAGCTTACAGCTCATCTTCTCCAGCAACACCCTGGGCACACAGTCCCAGGGCCTCCGGCAGAGCTCTGGGTCTGAGCAGCCTGTTCTCAGGTTGTATTTGAAGCGCCCTCCGCTGTTTCAGGTCTCTGGGTTCCATCTCTCGATGAAGGGAGGCACTTCTTAAAAGCAGTAGTGATGCTCTCTCTGTCCTGCGTGTGCCTCCGTGAGAGCAGCTGAGATTGTCGCACGGCAACAGGCCCTTAATAGCCTTGAACAAAACACCAGACCTCTTCCTCCTCCCCAGAGGTCGGACAGAAATAATGACACTCAACTAAATTAGGAAAGAGTTTTTCCAACAAGAATTTAACCGCAGAATAGTTGCAATAAGTCAACAAATGACGCACACAAACCGCTAAGCACAATACAGAGGGCATGAGAAATCATAAATACCTTCTGTGCCTGCCACACCGCATTTGGCTTTTCATGCCCTCTTTTTCTCCTTGAACACACTTAATTCCGTAACCCAACCAGCTCACGTCCCTGCATCTACAGTTCTCAATTTTGCTGGTTCTGCATCTTCAGTGTCCCTTGATTGCATCCGCTTCCCCGGGCTGGTGTCACTATGGTCACCTAAGGTCATGTCATGTCTCCCTGCAGCGTGGACATCTCAGGCTGGAGCTGGCCTCCTGTCAACGCTCTCATCTTGTCCACACTGACACCTGGATGATCTTTGCGATGCAACTGTCTTATCGTATCATCCCCTGCTTAAGACCCTTCCATGTCAGACCGAGGTTCAAAAGCCTTTTCCCCCTTCACTCATTGGAAGCCAATCTTCTTGGACTTTTCTGCACTTTTGCTCCCCCCTGCCAGTCTCAAGACCTTTATAAATGCTGGTCTTTGTGCATGGAAATTCTTTTTTCTTCCTCCCCGCTTTTGCCTGAGTAATCAACACCTTCTCTAGATCCTAGAATATAAGTTTTGTTCTCAAGGAGCCATTTCTTGAGGATGTAATATGTATTCGCCCAAACTTGGGTTATGTTCTATAGCATCCTATGGAACAATTTTGGTAAAGCAAGATGATTCATCTTGTGTGTTGAATATGAAATGTTCCTAGGGCCCAGGACAGTCACTGGCGCATAACAGCTAGTCTGTAAATATGAGATGACTCTTTGATTAATTGATCCATTCATTGATTTCTTCCTCTATCTTACCTGTAAGTACAATGCAACACTGTTGACACATCTTCTGGGTCATCTCTTTGATAATGCTTCAGTTTCCTTCTTTGAAATGAATAACTAGAGACCCAACTGTGAAAAATCTCTTTCCAGAATACAGGCAGTTTCCATGAGGATGTTTGATTTGTTCCCACTTGTCATTTATTGAATTTTTATCAGGTGGGAGTATTGCCCATCCTTCACGTCACAATTTGTTTGTTTTCATACAAATTATAATGCTAGGTAACCACACTAAACATACTTCGTCAAGACTGAAGTCAAACAATATTCATGGCATGTAAATCCAGAAAGCTTTAAGCTAAGTCCTTCTCAAGATGAAGATTCAATTTCTAGGGCAATACAGATATTAGAAAAGAAGATCATATGACATTTAATTAAAAATGTCCTTTTGTTTTTCCCTGAGCCTATCCAAGCTCCCATGATTCACTGAGGAAACTGCCTTATTAAGGAAATAATAGGTTCTGTGCTCCCATCAGCCAAGAAACAGTTCCTGCGGTTAATTAATCTTTCTGGGACTCTGACCTATTTGAATTTGGCCGAAATGCCTTGAGAAGGGATTTTCTTGACACATATGACTCAGATTCAATGGGGGAAGTACTGGCATCTTTTCAAATATGATGTCCTCATAACAATTTCTACCACCCTTACTTTGTGGTCTGTCTTGAGTAAAGTGAGAAGACCTCTCGGGCTGAGTATCTCTATATCCAAAGGTGAGTTGGAGCCCTCTAAAATCACTCCAGTGTTAGTCAATCCAAGAACGTGGCTTTGGGAATGCATGCCGTGTGTGTGTGTGTGTGTGTGTGTGTGTGTGTGCGTGTGTGTGTGTGTCCATGCACACGCATGAGTGCACATGGGCGCACGTGGGTGTGCCTACACATATTCATGCGCATGTGTGTGCATGTGTGAATTATACTGTTCACACATTTGGTTTTAAAGAACAAGGCAAAGGACCTCACCTTTTCTTCCAGACAGCTATCTGTGGTTTCTGAGATAATCCTACCCATCCGCGCTCAATCAGAACACAATGTTTCTCTATGTAGGAAAGTCCGCATTATTTTTATTACAGATATTTAGCCTATCTTTCATGAATGTTTTTTTAAAAACTCCCTTGACATTTTCTGAAAATTGTACATGCTTGTGCGTTTACGTGTGGTTGAGGAGAGAGGGTAGGAGCTTATGTCAGATTTTCAAAAAAGTCCAGGATCACTCCAAAATTAAGAACCGCTGACTTAAATAAAGGAAAGGAGAAGTGGTGTTTAAGAGTCCAGCCTCTGTGGGTACACTGGCCAAGACATTTAGCCTCTCTAAACCTCTTCAGAGGGAATAATAAAACCTATTCCCTAGGACATTTGTAGGAGTAAAGGACCGATATATGTATGACACTATGAAAAAACAGAGGCAGTACCAGAATGTTTGGCAAATAATAACCCCTAGTTAATACCTTGCTCATAAACTTACATCCTCCTTCCCCCCAGGTTGGAGACAAAGTCAGTATGATGATTCTCCTAACCATAGTTCAAGTTCCCATGGATGGCTATGGCTCATAGAGATGTCATATAACCATAAATTGGAAGACCAGAAGGTGAATTCCTAGCATCTTTCATTTCAGAGCTATGATTATGAGAAGAATGTTGTCCAGGATCCAGAGTTCTGGAAGAAATTCCAGTACTGAGTATCTCTTCCCAACCATGCCGAGTGTCCCCTGATATGTCCCAGGGGTCTTACCAGCAAGTCTGTCACAGTGAGCACTCTGGCCTTTGGAAATCGCAGTGTGCTCATGATTGCTCAATTTACCACAGGCCTTCAGTGCCTCATTTGGCAACAGTCTATTTCCAACAACCAGGGGGTGTGAGGTGGAGGCCTCAGGTCTGACCTCGTTACGACCCTTGCCACTTGTCCCACGAGAGAGTGAGCACCTGCTGCCTTCAGCATCTTACCCCATTCCCAGCAGAACAGGTGGCCTGTTGCTGAAAATGCGTTCTTTAAAATGTTGAACATTTTGCAGTAGTTGAGGAATTTGCCGCGATTCTGATTTGGCGAGGGCCACATGTAAAGGTCACCTCTATCTGTCGCACGTCTATTAGTTGCAGAGTAAAGATTGTGATTCTTTCCTTCAACACACATACAATCTAATCAAACCCTGAATGGTTATTGTTCATATTTGAAAGTTCATCTGTGTAGCAGATCTGTTTTCTCATAATTTTCACAATTTTCACTTCTTTCCTACGCTTGCCAGGGTTCATTGTGGGCAGAGCAGGCTGAGTAGGTAAGCTCGGCCATGTGGCCTTCATTGGCCAGTGGAAAAGGGGTGGCAGGGTCATGGGGTCAGCTCCAAACCAAAGCCTTAAGAATCATCTCTTGTTTGTATTGCGCTGCTAAACATCAGTGTGAGGAACGCTCACCCCGTTAGGGGGCTGATTCCTCAGCCTGGGTCTTTTCTTCTTTTCTTTTCTAAAGATTTTATTTATTTATTTGACAGAGATTGAGAGAGAGAGAGAGAGAGAGAGAGAACAAGCAGGGGTAGCAGCAGCCGGAGGGAGAGGGAGGGAGGGAGGAGCAGGCTCTCGGCAGAGCAGGAAGCCCGATGCAGGGCTCAATCTCAGGACCCCGGGATCATGTTCTTAGCTAAAGGCAGTTGCTTAACCAACTCATCCACCCAAGCGCCCACTCAGCCTGGGTCTTGAGATGAGACACAGGCGGAGTTGTCCCAAATCTACGAGTGGGGTCTGTAGGGCAGTCGAGCCCTGCTGAATCATAGCTGACCCACAGACCCAACCATGAGTAATAAATAGGTATTACTGCAAGCCATAAGGTGCTGAGGCATTTGTTATACACCAGCATTTGATGAAAACCTGTGGTCTAACCTCTTCTGCCTCCTGAAGGGATCCGTGCCTGATTAGAAGTGGTTTTCATCCCCATCCTACTCTCCAGGCCACTCAGAAGGCATCCTATCACGCACTGTTTTCAACTGTTGGCCTTCCCAACCAGAATACAAACCCCTGAGTTCAGTAAATGTGTCCTCTCCTTGCTTGCATCTCCCACTTGTCCCAGATTATTTTACTGCTCATAATATAAGCCTATTTAAAAGTTCCCATTAATAGTGTTTCTCAAGGGTTCTCTAACGATGGCCCATTACCGGCAACTGCAGCAGGCCATCCCAGCACAATCACAGACAAATGGAGCTGGAAGGAGGTCTTGATAATAATCATGAGCATTCACTGATGTCTTACTAAGCACCAGAGACTGTTCTAGCAGTTTATGTTAACCCAATAACCCTCGCGGCAGCCGGATGAGGGAGGGAGTACTCTTCTTTCCCAAGTCTGTAAGACCAGCGAGTGGTACAGCCAGAATTAGAGCTGAGGTCATCGGGCTACAGATCACATGCCCTTAGCTAAAGAGAGCATTCAACACCAGTCCTGTGGGTAACCCCTCCCTACTCACACGGGGTCATTCAGCCTGCTCGTCTTTTTAGGTGGGAGCTCCCGATGCAATAAGGCGGCTCGCTCTGTGTTGAACAGAACCACTCGGCAGGAAGATCTCCCTGATGAAAAGCCCCTGCTTCGACTCTTTGAAAGCAATGCAGAGCATGCCTTCTTCCTCCAGCAGCTGTGCAATGGCCAAAGGCTATGAGAGCGCCCCTGCTGAAGAGTTTCTTCCTCGCACCTGGAAAGGCAGCGATCCCTTCCCTGGAGCGGCCCTTACATCACCTGGGGACTGAGCCTTTCTCATCACTGGTTTCCCAGTGCCTAGCAAAGAGCCCCAACACACTCCCCACAGTGCCTTGCCTACACAGCTGGTGAAAGTGCTTTAAAATCAGCAAAACTTCCTGCTTCTCCCTCTCGCACTTCCCTCTCTCCCTTGTGTTCCCTCTCTCCCTGTGTTTCTCTCTGTCAAATAAATAAATAAAATCTTTTTAAAAAATCAGCAAAACTTGAACAGAATTATAGGCACTATGATTATTATTAGAATGGACACTGCAACAAACATAGCTTGAATCGAACAGCCACTGGAAAATGTTTGAGAATTCTAAGGGCAAAATTACTTGAATTTTTTATTTCTTTCTTGAATTTCAGGAGTAAAAAAATAAACAAGCACCTTCTCCTAGTATCTGTGGTTCCAAAGCATGCAGTAGAAGCTCTAGGCAGAGAGTTGGTAGCGGGAACTTAAAGCCCCGTACAAGTGAGAGAATTCAGCAGGCTCTGGGAATAGTTACCCCAAGTGGTCACCTATAAGAAGAAGGTCTTTCTGGTAATTTTTTTCCCTGTATCTAGGAAAATCCAAGTGATCGTATCTCAAATACTTCCTCCTTTCAAACGAAAAGGAGGTAGTTAGGTGGTTAAAAGCATGCTCTTTGGGACAAGGCAATAAGGATCGCAGTTCTAGATCTTCCCTTTATGACCACAGAATAAGCCGTTAGAGGGCCCTGGGTCTCAGATCCCTCACTGCTGAAATGGAGATAATCAGCACTTTCATCATAGGACTGTGTTGAGCATTAAATGAAGTGAAGCAATGACGTAGTGCCCACAGAGAATATGTATGATTATAGCCAGTGCTTCCAAATTAGACCAATGGGTGATAAGGTGGATCTCTGTACCCTTCAGGTATTTTTTTCTACTAAGCAGCAGTTGGGCATAGCTTGTGTTCATGCTCTACGTATGGGAAGAGCACAGAGCTTTCCTTCTGCACACTATGAATAGACTCATGGGGTTTCAGTGCATGGGGCCTCAGCTTTTATTTAGAAAGCTAAGTTGTCTGCTGGCAGACTTTCAAGCTCCATTTCCTCATGTTCTGTAGGCTACAAACCAGCTTCGTGGCCTGGAGAGAAGCTATAATTAATAACAAAGACAAAATACTCTCTCTACTTAACATGCCATGCTTATATCTCCCCGGAAAGAGAAGTGGCCCTTCGGAAAGAATGTGACTTATGGATTGAGTGTCACTATTTGGCGGGCACCGCATGCTTGAATACAGTGTAGTAAAGCTCTGCATGAATGCCCGGGAACCGGGTGTGTTGCTTGATTCATTTTCCTTTTCTACCTTCTGTTCTTTTCTTCCTGCCTGCCTTGTACTTTCTTATTTTCCCCTTGCCTTTTCTTCCTTGCATTCTTATAATACGTTTTGGGTGTATACCGCATGCCTGAGTAAGGCAGTTACAAAGTGGCACGAGCCCCAGCCCTGCCTATGATAGACAGGCAGCAATAAAACCACGCCGAGACAATTTGGAAGCACACTGTTTTGGTCTGGAGATAGTCTTCATAGGTCACATGAGGGAGAAGCCGTCTTAAAAGAAAGGCATTCTTTGTTAACATCTTCACTAGATGAAATTTTTTTAAATATGCACTGAATTGCTTTCCTGAGTTCTCTCCCTAACGTACAACAGACATAGTGCAAGCATGTGTTCATGAGCTTACCAACACTCATAGAGTGTAAATAAAATCTTTTTCTGTAGCAATAGAAAAGACTGGCCTCCATGAATGTTAATAAAAGAAGTGTATTTTACCCAATACATTTCTGTGCCATCTGTTTTCCCTAAGCCTAAGGGGAGAGGGGCAGGTCAGTGAATTGAGAGGTTCGGCAAGCCTGGTTTTCCGTGGGACCCCTCCCTAGTGGCGGGCACCACGTCTGCCCCAGGCTCATGCAGGGACGCTGTGAGGACACCAGCTCTGGGCTCATCCATCCCCGAGACGCTCCCTCCTCCCCCTCTTCAACACTTCCGAGCACCCAGCACTTGGTGAGGTAGAAAGTTTCAGAGGGATCTCACCTCAGATTTCCACTCTGACTGTGCAGCCCCTCTGATTCAGGGCGGGACCCTCTCCTCTCGGTTCCTGATCTTCCAAACTTAGTGCCGCCGGCACCGTGTGACCGCTGTAAGGGCTCACTGAGGTGGCCCGGCTACCGTTTCCTGCGGGAAAATTGTGCCGTGTGTCAGGCTGTCTGTATTCGGGAATTTGTACATCTCCCATTTCAATACTATGGAATGCACAGACACTGTTACTATCCCATTTTATCTGTGAGAAAAGTGAGTCTTGAAAGATTGAATAAGCCATCCAAGACCACACAGATAATGATGGCAGAACCGAGACGCAAGACCAAGTTTGTCTGACTCCAAAAGCAGGAATTAGAAGAACTCAAGAGAATCTCTGGGTTTTGAGGTTGGTGAGACCACTAAGAGCAAGCCTGTAAAAGAATGTGACAGTTGATCGTATGTGACATCATGACTTGGCTACGGTGTCTAATTATTTGGCCACCCTTCTAGGTATTGTAACAAAGGTATTATTTTTAGTACAATTAACATTTACAATGAGTAGACTTTGAGTAAAGCAGACTACTCTCCATAAAGTTGGTGGCCTTAAAGCACACTGGCTGAGATTTGCTGAGGAGGGAGTACTGTGTAAAGACGAGGACACAGAAACCCTTCCTGAGCTGCCAGGCTGCGGTCGGCCCCGAGGATTTCAAGCTTGCCAGCCCCGGCAATCATGTAAACCAATTCCTTAAAAATCAATCTCTCTCTTTCTCTCTCTCTCAGTGATAGATAGATAGATGATAGATGATGGCGATAGATGGACACATAGATGATAGATAGATAGATGATAGATAGATAGATAGATAGATAGATAGATAGATAATAGATAAAAAATATAGATTATGTTGGTTCTGTTTTTCTGGAGAATTCTGAACCCTGGTTGATGCACAGGAGTTTATTGGGAGATAAAATGGAAAGTATAAATTTGAAACACTTAAGATTGCAATATTGGAATAATTTCTAAATATATTGAGTTGGTATTAATTAAGATTTCACTGAGAGGTCAAGAGTTCAAGGTCAAGATATAGACCCGGATCTGAGCTCCATGGTCACGGACATGCCATGGGCAAACAAAACCATGAAGGAAGTTTGGGGAGGGGTTGGGGGGGCCTGAGGTGGACCTTGGGCAGCATGCCCACTTGTGGGGTAAGAGGAGGAAGGAGAGACAGGGAACTAGCTCAGAGACGGTACCAGTAGAGGTGGACGCCAAGGGAGGGAAGGAAACACAGAGGAGTACGCTTGAGACTGAGAAGGTCCAGGGCTGAGGAAAGGCTGGTGGGTGTTGGTGGTGCTGGTCAGTGGTCAGCAGGTCAGCGAGACTGCAAGGAGACACTTCAGAAGAGGCAGCAACAGGACTGCAAGGAAATGTTA
The DNA here is from genome assembly GCA_004023965.1 of Spilogale gracilis. Taxonomy (NCBI): domain Eukaryota; kingdom Metazoa; phylum Chordata; class Mammalia; order Carnivora; family Mephitidae; genus Spilogale; species Spilogale gracilis. Next base: position 3,568 of record PITA01003004.1, on the reverse strand, counting down.
AGTACAGAGGAAGGGACAGGCTCTTTAGTCTTAATGCCTCAATGAGCAAATAACAGACATCGACCTGAAACCCCATTATTTGGTCCCAAGCTAGTCACAAAACCGGACTATGATTCTCTTTTGTAACACAATTATTATGACAGAAACCTTTGCCAGTTTCTCACCATGACCAGCCTCCCCTTGTCACTGGGTTTCCCAGAATCACAGACCCTGCAGATTCTTCTCCTTAAAGTCCTGGCCTCCCTGGCACACCTGAGCCTCTGGACAACAGTGGACATTGCTTATTGATCTTTTCTAGAATCCTCCCTGTCTTATGGAGCCCTCCACCCGAGGCAGTACCTGCCTCCTCGAGTAGAACCCAAAATGCTTCACATGCTGAGGGCTCACATCTCCAGCCTTCCACGCACACAGGCTGTAGGCATATGGCCTGAGGTCTCTGGGCCATGGTCCTGCCAGGGACGCCCAGGCCTGGGCTGGAGGTGTCCGCAGGGCCAGGCACAGCGTCTGCACAGTGTATATGGTCACCTAGTAGCCTACATCTCTGGATCTTCTAGAAAAACCTGTGAGCTACCCAATATTTTTTTTAATTGTGGTAAGAACACTTAATATGACATCTACCTTCCTAACAAATTGTAAGTGTAGCATATAGTACTGTCAACGTTAAGCAGGACGTCATTCTCAAATCTCTAGAACTCACTTGTCTTGCAAAACAAACATTATGCCTGCTGTGAACAGCTCCCTATTTTCTCTTCCCTCCAGCCCCTGGCAACCACAGCTCAACTCTCAGAGTCTATGAGTCTGACTCTTTTAGACATCTCTTCTAAGTACAGTCAGTCATGCAGTATTCATATTTCTGTGGCTAGTTTCTTTCACTTAGCATAGTGTCCATATTGTATACAGTTTTTTGCATACTTTGTTTTTTCAGACTGAATAATATTCTACGTATGTGTATACCACATTTCCTTGGTTCATTCATCCATCAGTGCACAGGTAGGCTGTCCCCGCAGTTTGGCCGTAGTGAGGGATGTTGCAGTGAACATGGGCGTGCGGGTGCCCCTCAAGATACGTATTTCAGGGGCGCCCGGGGGGCTCAGCCAGTTAAGCCTCTGCCTTCAGCTCAGGTCATGGTCTCAGGTCCTGGGATGGAGGCCCACAGCAGGGAGCCTGCTTCCCCCTCTCTCTGCCTGCCTCTCTGCCTGCTTGTGATCTCTCTCTGACAAATAAATACAATCTTTTTTTTTTTAAAAAGATACTATTTCATTGCCTTTGGATGTATACCCAGAAGTGGAATTACTGGATCACATGGAAGCTCGACCTTTAACTTGGGGGGGGGGCCCTCCATACTGCTTTCTGTAGTGACGGCGCCGACTCACATCCCACCAACAGTGCACGAGGGGCCCAATTTCTCCACATCCTTGACAGCATTTACTGCCTTTTGTTTGCCAGACAACCAAATCTTTTTTTTCTTGCGGCTTTATTGAGCTTTAAATTGACCTATAACACTGTGGGTGTTTAAGATGTATGATGTTATATGATGGTTGGATATATATATATATATATATATATATATATATATATATAATGCATGGTGATAACCACTATAGGTTACTTAACACATCCTTCAACTCACATAATTACCTCTTTCTTTCTTTCTTTCTTTCTTTCTTTCTTTCCTTCCTTCCTTGCTTCCTTCTTAATCATTCTTGAGAAAGAACAAAAATTCATGCTTTCTGTTTTCAAAATATATTTCAAAGCTTGGGTAATTAAAATGGTATAGTTCTGGCATAAAGACAGACATATAGATCAATGGAACAGAACAGAAAGTCCAGAAATGAATTTAATGTATTCTAAATAATTTTCTTGAACCAGGGAAAATGTATCTCTGTTGCTTGAAACTAAGACTAGTGACTGTGCAGCAACCCATACCCCTCCGGAAGCCCCAGGTCGATGGAGCAGCCCCCACTGTATCCACCAGTAGCTCCCACATCAAGGGGTACTTACTGCCACCTCAGGATGCTCCTTCTGGATGAGATCTCCCTAGTACTCTCCGCACAACCCAAACCAGCTAATAATTTCTCATAAGATGTTTCAAAAGTTGTGTTCAAACAGAGAGAAAGCTATACAAAAACTGATGGAAGTTTCTATCCTTACACTCTCTGGTCAAGCCTGAGTCAACTAATTTTTTAAGAAAATAATCAAGAGGACTCTTGCCTAGCTCACAACTACACAGGGGCCAGTTTCCTCCTTTCCATTGGAGCTTTCCAAGCATTTTGTTGCCTTGGGCAAGAGGAAGAAATGTTAATTTTTGCGCATTGAAGACCTGTCTTATTTTTTACCTGGAGATTTATACTCAAACATTTAAACTTAAATTATGAGTAATTTTTGCTCATTCTTTTCTTTCTTGACATATATATTTTTTCAGTATTTAAATTGTTTTTTTAAATGTAAATATCAATTTCATCTCCTTTTTACTAGTATCCTCTAGCTCATTCTACCTTGCTGCTGCCAGCTTGTCACTATATCATCATGCTGTCCCAAAATTACTATCTCCTTAATTTATGGGCATAGTCCTTTGATTTCAGCCCAACTCCCTCCACTTGGCAAATTTTAGAGTATCCCCATTGGTTCCTTGAGAAAGTTCAAATTCTCCTGCCTAACGTTGGAGGGGCTCCATCATGTGACCCCACTGTCCTTATTCTGATCTTCTCCTGAGGTCACAGTGCTCTCTAGCTTCTCCAAAAAGTCTCTATTTAAGTCATTTCACTCAGGTTCCGAGCTGGGGTGAACAAGCATCCTGATCTTCATTCATTCATCCAGCAATCAATCATTCAATAGTTGAATAAGTCTGGTACTTGCAACAAAGCCAGTGGCACATGTGACACACACGGGTCTATTTCAAAGCATGCTAGATGGCAGACTCTGTTCGTCCACATTTCCAGCAGCCCAGAGTCATTTCTTTCTGTCTCTCCTTCTTCTCACCATGTCTGTGTACAATGCAGCATAGTATCTGCAAACGTCTCTCAAGTGAACCTAGATGTGTCATCATATTGTCTGCCTTGAAGTCACACAGCCATTGAAAATATCAAAAACTTCATACTGACTGTTAGAAAACAGGACTTCAGGAAACTCTCAAGAGGAGTCACCCATATCACCCTGCAATTGCCCTACTGGGTATTTACCCCAAAGATAGAGACTTAGTGAAAAGAAGGGCCATATGTACCCCAATGTTCATCACAGCAATGGCCACAATCGCCAAACTGTGGAAAGAGCCAAGGTGCCCTTCAACAGATGAATGGATAAAGAAGATGTGGTCCATATATACAATGGAATACTCTGCCTCCATCAGAAAGGATGAATATCCAGCTTTTGTAGCAACATGGACTGGACTGGAAGAGATTATGCTGAGTGAAATAAACCAAGCAGAGAAAGTCAAGTATCCCATGGTTTCACTTACTTGCAGTGCATGAGGGGTAAACTGGAGGACAGTGGGAGAAGGAAAGGAAATGTGAATTGGGGTAAAAGAGGGAGGGAGGTGAAACATGAGAGACTTTGGACTCAGAAACAAACT
>PITA01003003.1:74142-147836 GCA_004023965.1 Spilogale gracilis | reverse complement strand
GCAAGGGCTTAAATCTGCATAAGTCGTAACTTTGTCTACTGGGCTTTGTCTGGTAACTTTCCATACCTTTCTCCCCCCCCCCCACCCAACGGCTTCTTTTGTCTTTAGCTGGAGATGCTATTTAAGGGGGTGGCTTGGGCCAGTTTGTGGAATTACTCAGTTTTCCTGCATCCTTCCCATGTATACAGTAGGTGTGCATATTTATAAATTTGTTTTTTTTTCTCTCCTGTTAATCTGTCATTTATTGGGGAAAAGAGTGGGGCTCAGCTAAAAACCTAGAAGGGAAGAAGGAAAATTACTTTTGCTCCCTTACACATGTCTTCCATTTGGCTTTTTGGGTTGTATCCTTTATAATGAACCTGTAACAGTAAAAGTTGCTTTGTTGAGTTCTCGGAGTCCTAGGAAATCATCAGACCTTGGTGGGAGGGGGCCAGGTAGGGAATACCAAATTTATAGCCAGCTGGTCAGAGTACTGGGGCCTGCAACTGGCAGTCTTGTGGGGTGGAGCCCTTTACCGCTGGGGGCTGCCTCTGCTATGCACTGTTGGTGTCAGAGTTGAATCAGATTTTTGGACAATCCAGAATATGCCATTTGGCATGACTATTTCGAAGGCAATTGAGGACTAGGAGGAGGGAGAAAAGCCCTAAAAACAGCATAAAACTCCATTTGTAAAGGAAATTTACATTTATAAAGGAATTTTCCGTTGTAAAGGTGTCTCCCTCTTCCATACCTGAAGGAGAAGCACCTCTTGTGAATGAAAAAGACACTGATTAAATTTGTATAATGCATCTTACTGGACTTGATGACCATAGTTTCCCAAGTCATCCTCCTGTAACTTACCTCCCTAGCCCCCAAATCCCTTTTCTTTTGCTTAGCCTCTTCACACTCTGTTGCCCTCTGGGGTGGCTTTTAAGCACCCAAATTCTGGCTGCCTCCTTAAGCCACACTTCTTTGTGAACTTGCATGCATAGCACTTTATTAAATCTGTTTTTCTCTCCTTTTAATTTGTTTTTTATCAGTTTGATTTTTGCATTGAATTCATTGAACCTTGGAGGATAGAGAAAAAACTGCTTCCTCCTCTATGACATCCCGCTGGAGTCAAGTGGCTAGAAAAGACTGTTATCTAGTGCTGGGAGGAAAAAAATCTTAACTATAGGAAAATATACATTTCCCCCAAAATGGTCTATTGCTTTTAATGCAAACCCAATACAATTTTCAATGAGTTTATTTTACAGTATAGCATTAAATACATTATTTAGCGTATATGGAAGGACAAAAAGCTGATTATTCAGGCCATTTCTGTAGAAGATCAGAAAATGAGATAGCTTATCTAATACCAAATACTTAAAATTACATATCAATTTTAATAGTCTTTGTCCACAAGGAAGGGTAATCTAACTAATGGAACAGAACTAAATACCTCAAATCTGGCTACACACATGGAATCCTGGCATATGACAGATTATTTTCAATACATTATTTTTTGACCTTTCAGTTATTCTTATGGGGAAAAATGAATCCCTGCTTTTTAGACCAATACTAAATAAAAATCAGCTCCAGTGGATCAAAGACCTGGGTATAAAAGGCAATAATATAAAAATGTTAGAAGACTTAAAGACATAGCACCATTTTAAAAACAAAACATAGAATGTGAAAACAATGAGGCATGTAGTAAATTCTGACTACATTATCATAAAAAATTGGGGGTACAGAGTTTCATCAAAAACACCATAAAAAGAACGGGAAGACAAAGAATTCAGAGAAGATATCTGTAGAAGACAACAAATAAAAGGTGAGTATTCCTAATATGTTTCTTAAAAACTGAAAATTAATAAAGGGAAATCTCACTAGAATGGTTAGGGGTTTCTGCAAGGGGAGCTCACACACACCACTGGTCCTGATTACTAATTGTAAATCCAACAGGAAGAGGTGGACCTTAGAAGTGGATACTACTTTCCTATGGCAGGAGGAAGGCTTCCTCGTCTTCCCTCCTTCCCATCCCCCCCCAGGCCCTGCAATGGGGCAGTCCAGCCAATGACAGAGAGTCACAACTCAGCTACTGAAAAGCCACTATACTTTGAACTCTCACTTTACTCCAATGGGCTTTTTGTTTTTAAAAGCCTTCCCAACTTCCCGGTTTCCTCTATAAAAGAGCATTCCTCTCCTTTGTTGGGTGGATTTGCTTATGGTTTTGCCACAGCTTAGTTGTCCCAGATTGCAATTCTCTGCTATTGCCAAATAAATCCACCTTTTGCTGGTAAAATAAGGGGCAGTTTGATTTTTAAGTCTAACAAAACACTCTTATTAACCAAAAGAAAACAAGTAACAAAAAATGAATCTAAACAGGCTCTTCACAGAACAAGAAAACTGATCAATACACATAGGGAAAAAAACCTAATCTTATTAATAATCATGGGAACTCAAATTGAAAACGCAATGAAATACAGTTTCATGTTGATAAAGATAAACAAAAACTAAAATGTCTGACAATATCAAGTCTCAGTAAAGAAGGAGAGTAACAGATAATTTTATATACTGCTGAAGGAAATGTCTTCTTTTACAACCAGTTTAGAAGACTCCGGCATTTTCTAGTAATAGGAAAATACAATTCTACTCTTAGGAATATACTTTAAGAGCACTCTTACACGTGTGTCCATGAGATGGTATAAGAAATTTTACAAATCAAACTGTAATTACAGCAAAAAGGTATTACAGTGACAGATAAGAATATTGTGGAATAATTACGTAGTGACAATGAATGGATGATAGGTATATATATCAAGAAGTATGAATCTCAGAAACATAATTACAGAACAAAAGTCAAGAAGAACACATACATGCCATACTATTTTGTATATATATTTATATATGTATTACATAAATACATAGATAAAAAGTTCGAAATGTAAGATTTAATCATTCATGTGGAAATAGAAATTTAAGTGCAAACAATAAAGATGGGGGATTATTAAGCACAAAATTCATGATTATGGTTATCTTTGGGCATGGATGGCAGTAGAGATGGGGTCTGGGGAAGGGTATTCAGAGGATATCAAAGAGACTTGTAATGCCTTTTTCCTTAAATGGAACAGTTGTTACATGGGTATTTGTTGTACCATGATTTCTTTTGTGATTATATTTTATAAATATTCTTGCATTCCTATTAAAAATGTAATAAAGGCAATTTATTTAAAGATTGATTTATTTATTTGAGAATGAGAGCATGCATGAGCAAGGGGAGGGGTGGAAGGAGGGAGACAGAACACTGAAGTAGACTCCCCACTGAGCGTGTAACCCCCAACAGAGGGCTCAATCCCAGTACCCTGGGATCATGACCTGAGCTGAAATCAGGAGTCAGCCACTGAAGAGACTGAACTCCCCAGTGTCCCTAATAAAGGCAATTTAAAAATGACAAATTATTATATAGTCAGGTAGTTTATACCAAATTTATCCAAACTAGATATGTATATGTAAGAAGTTAATGTCTGCCAGTTAAGTAAGACCCAGCAATGCGTACAAAACAGATTTAAAACATAAAAACATAGAAATGTTGGTTTTTGGGGTGCCTGGGTGGCTCAGTTGGTTAAGCAACTGCCTTCGGCTCAGGTCATGGTCCCGGAGGCCCGGGATCGAGTCCCACATCGGGCTCCCTGCTCGGCAGGAGGCCTGCCTCTCCCTCTCTCACTCCCCCCGCTTGTGTTCCCTCTCTAGCTGTCAGCTTCTCTCTGTCAAATAAATAAATAAAATCTTTAAAAAAAAAAAAAAAGAAATGTTGGTTTTTTTGAATGCAGAATATTTTCCAATTTTCTCTTCTCTCTCTTACTTCCTCTCCCTTCTTTCAGATCTAGCTTGTCGTTATGTCTCTGCCTTCATTAAGAAGCCAGAAGCCAGCCTAGAGCTCATTGTGAAATCTTTAAGCCACCCATAGCTGTCTGTGTATTCCATTCTCCCTTCTTGCACCGGTTGGCTAGAGCAGCTACAGCAAAGCTCCACAGACTGGGGGGGCCTTAACCAAAATAAATTTATTTTCTCATAACATGAGAGATTGGAAGTTTGAGATCAAGCGGTCAGCAAGGCTGATTTCTGCCGAGGTCTCTCCTTGGCTTGCGGATGGCCATCTTCTCCCTATGCCCTCACAGAATATTCCCTCTGTGTGTGTCTGTGTCCTAGTCTCCTATTCTTGTGAGGACACCGGTCAAATTGGATCAGAGTCCACTCATATGACCTCACAGATCCACTCATGGTTTCTTCGAGGCCCTGCTTCCATACCCAGTGACATTCTGAGGTGCTGGAAGTTAGGACTTCCAACATCTGAATTTTGGAGGGACACATTTTCGCCCATAACATTTCTTTTCTTTTTTTTTTTTTTTAAGATTTATTTATTTATTTTATGGGAAGGGCAGAGGGAGAAGGAGAGAGATAATATCAAGCAAACTCCCCAGTGAGCACAGAGCCTAATGTGGGGCTCAATCTCGCAACCCTGAGATCATGACCTGAGCTGAAATCAAGAGTACGATGCTTTATCAGCTGAACCACTCAGGTGCTCCCAGCTCATAACACTTCTGTATGATGATGGAGAATCCCTGCTGCCCTTAAGAACAATCCCTCCACTTATGCAGTGGATTCCCTCTGCTCTGGCCTTCTCCAGCACTCCTTCCTGCACTTCCTTTTCTATCTTTTACAATATCCATTTATCCCTAAGTTGTGGACCTTTCCCATCTATATACATGCATTTTCTAGTACCCCTTCTTTAAAAAAAAAAGTCCCTTGACCCTAAATTTTCACTCTAGCCTTCCAGCCATAGCCCCATCATTTTATTCCTTTTCCCAGTATCCTCAGTCCACATTGGCTCTTCCAGCTATTCCTACTAATGTCCACCCCTATTGCTCCACTGTGATGTTCCTCTTGGGATCTGCAGTGATGCCACTGTTAGTATTACCAATGTCACTTTTTGACTCTCAGCTTACTCAGATCTCCGTGTATTTGATACCATTGACCATTCTTCTTGAAACCTTCTCTTCTCTTGATCTCTGTGACATTGCACTCCCCTGCTTTTTCTATTGCCTCTCCAACAACTCCTCATTAGTCCTGACCTCATACAAATGCACTTCTCACTGGGTGATCCTATCTAGATGTCCTGTGGCTTTAAATCTATGATGATGACTCTCAGATACATATCTCTAGCCATAGACCTCTAAACTCATACATTCAACTAATTGCCAGATATTACCACCAAGACGTCTAATTCATTCATTTGTCCAACAAATACTTTTAACTGCTTACTTTGTGTCAATTAATATTCTAGAGATATGCTTGGGATATGTAACTGAAGCCAAAATCTTATTCTTGTGAAGCTTACTTGAACAAGTTCCACCTCCTGAGTTCCCACATACTCTTCTTCTACCAGAGTTCTCCAGTCACTAAAGTGAACCAGCCTTCCAGCTCTTCAAGTCAAAAAGCTGGGAGCTACCTAGGATTTCTCCCTTTCATTCCCCTTCCACATCTAATCCATTGGAAGACCTTATTGGCTCTACCTCTAAAATAAATCCCAAATTCATCCACCTCATTCTATTTCCATTGCTACCATCCTATTCCAAGGCACCACCATCACCTAAAGGGATGACTGAAACAAACTTTGACTTTTCATATTTCCACTCTTGGCTTCCTGTAATGTATTCTCTTCACAACAACCTTAGTAATCTTTGAAAAATACATGTCAGACACAAACAGATACCTCTGCACACTCGCCAACAGTTAAAATCTAAAAGAGGAATAGAACTAAGAATGTAGAGGAGCTGGAACACTTCCACATCTCTGAAGGGAGCAAAAATTGGTATAACTTAGAGAAATAGAAAACTTAGAAAACAGCATCTACTAAAACTGAAAATGTGCTTACTCTGTGAGTTAGCAATTCTACTTCAGTATATACTTAAGTATATGCCCGAAAGAAATGCATACATATATGCATTAAAAGATACGTGGAGCGCCTGGGTGGCTCCGTTAGTTGAGCATCTGACTCTTGGTTTCAGCTTGGGTTTGATCTTGGAGTCGTGAGATCGAGCACCATGTCGGGCTCTGAGCTCAGTGGGGAATCTGCTTGAGATTGTCTCTCCCTCTCCCTCTGCTCCTCCTGCTGATGCTTTCTCTCTATATAAACATATACATACACACATACATACATATGTACATACATAAATGATACGTATAAAAAGGGGCAACTGGCTGGTTCAGTTGTAGAGCATGCAGTACTTGATCTTAAGGTTATAAGCTTGAGCCCTGCATTGGGTGTAGAGATTATGTAAAAAAAATAAAATCTTAAAAAAAAAAGATATGTACAAGACTGTTCATACAACAGAATACTGTATGGCAATAAGAAAGAACAAACTATTGCTATATGCAACAATATGGATAAATCTTATAAATATCACGTCCAATGATCAAAGTCAGACATAAAGAAGCAAGTGTTGTATGGCTTTATTTACATTAAAATCTGAACATAAGCAAAACAAATCTGTGACAGAAGTCAGATCATGGTAACCTTTGGAGACGTGGAAGGTGCCATAATATCCTAATTCTTGATTTAACAATGATTATTTGGGTATGTTCCTCTTTTTAACAAAAAATGGAATTGTACCTTTATAATCTGTGTACTTGTATGTGTGTAAATTACACTTCAAGTATAAGTTTACTTATATGCCCTATCAATAAGCCATTCTTGTCAAAAGGTATAAATTAAATTTCTGATCAAGATTTTAGAGTTAAGTTCTAATTTATGAGAAAAATGGAAAACAGAGGAACAAGTGACACATCCCCTTGAGGAAGGAAACTAACAAATAGAGAACATGGGACATTTTGAAAGACAACTACCTTAACTGTTGTAAAAGTCAATGTCGAGGGAAAGAAAGAAAAAGAGAAAGAGCAGGGGAAAAAAGAAATGTACTGCAACTGAAATGATACTTCTTTTTACTACTAAGTAACCTATGTTATAAAAACATGGAACCATGACTGTTATAAAAATACAGAAACTTCAAATTAAAAGTGTTTTTTTCCCCCTCATTCTCCATTCTGCATGTTCTACAATATTGTGTTGTTCTGCCACATTTTTTTCGATTAAAATGTATCTTGGAAATGCCTTCATAGTATTACATATGAATTTACCTTAGTTTAAATGGGCAGGTACTTTTCCATCATTTGTATCATTAAGTAGTAGTATTCCATTATTTTCTATTAAAAACTAGATTATAATGCTGTTAGTCATTGTATATGTTATTTTTATCCCCTCAAAGTGAGATTGCCGTGTCAAAATAAATGGGCACTTAAATTTTTATTAGAATTTGCTAAATTTTTTTCCAAATGGGTGGTACCAATTTATGCTGCCACAATGTATGTGCTTACTCATTAACCCACACTTTGCCAAAAGCAGATAATACCAATCTTTAAATTCCTGCCACTCTGATAGATGAAAGCAGTGTTTTTGCTTCATTTGCATTTGTTGGATTTTTACTAAGGTTGAACATTTTTTGTAACTTTCTTGGCCATTTGGATATTTTTATTTATTTAGAGAGAGAGAGACCATAAGGGGGAGGGAGGAGGGAAAGAATCTCAAACAGATTCCCTGCTGAGCACAGACCCTGATGCAAGGCTCAAATTCTAACCAGCCTGAGATCATGACCTGAGCTGAGATCACCTGTCGGATGCTTAATCGACTGAGCCACCCAAGTGCTCCCATTCAGCAATATAGTAATGACTGGTAGGAGCTCTCAATATGTTAGGAATATTAATACTTATTTGCATATTTTATTTGCACATATTTTCCCAGTTCTTCATTTTTCTTCGAACTATTTTTACTTTCTTTTGTTGTACAGGAGTTTTACATTTTATACCTATTTTTATTTTCCCTTATGGTCTCTGTGGAAAGATTCATGCTCAGAAAGCCCTTCCCTGTTCATTTGTTCCTGTGGTTATTCTTTCAACATATGCTTATCTAGCACCTGCAACCTGCCTCTAGGTATGAAGCCAAGATAGCTGCTCTCCCAAAGCAGACAGTCTAGTGGGGAGAACCAGAACACTCATAAGTAAATAAACATGAACACAACACTCTTAGACAGTGGCAACTGCTCAGAAGGCCACAGAACGGAGTAACGGAATAGGGGACAGACTGGCCTGCAAGATCGGGCCTTGACTGGTGGTGGTCACAGGAAGCCTGAGGAGGGGCACTTGAGCTGCAATATGGAGATGAGGCCAGAGGGTTCCAGGGATTAGCCCTAAGGCAGGTATGTACTTGGTAGCTTTGAGGGTCTGAAAGTTGCAGCAGAATGAACCTGGGGGCCAAGGGGGCCGAGGTCACCAAAGGCAAGAGAGGCATAGACCAAGCAAGGGAGCTCACACTCCGTCTTGAACTCTTTAAGGAAGAGGATTAAAGGACATTTTTCAAATATGTCTACTTTTTTATCAGGAAACATACACCAAAGTAGGGAAAATTATAATAGTCCATTACACACTTATCCACCCGTTCTGTGCTTATGTATTCTTTTTTTTTTTTTAAGATTTTATTTATTTAACAGAGAGAAATATAGCCAGAGAGGGAACACAAGCAGGGGGAGTGAGAGAGGGAGAAGCAGGCTTCCCGCCGAGCAGGGAGTCCGATGTGGGACTCGATCCAGGGTCTCCGGGATCATGACCTGAGCCGAAGGCAGTCGCTTAACCAACTGAGCCACCCAGGTGCCCCGAGTGTGCTTATGTATTCTTATGGGAATCGAGACATCTTGTCTTTGACTCCTATATCCTTCACAGTTCATCTCTAATAACTGAAGGTTTCTCTTCTTTTACATGTAATCACAATGCCACCACCACACTAACAAAAATAACAGAGTTTCTTAATATCATTAAATATCTCGTCCACAATAAAGTTTTTCTAATCATCTCGAAACTTTTTTTCCTAACACTTGGTTTATTCAAAGCAGGATACCAACTAGCTCCACATATTGCATTTAGTGAGATGTCTCTATAAATTCTTTTAAACTAGAGTGGAACCTCATTCCTTGTGTCCCTCCCCTCCACTAGCTGACATTCTCCCTTAAACTACAGATAGTAGCTCATCTTCTTTCCTTCCGTCTTTCCCATAGCACAGGCACCTCCAGAGAGGCCTACTTACACCTTGTAATTAATAAGAGCACGAAGTAAGAAGACATGGCTATAACGTGGTTCTATTATTACCACCAGTCTCTGTGCCACAGTAGAAATTGAAGAATTGCTGTGGGGTCCCAGTTTTTGCTACTTGCTCTTATGAAGACTGAATAAAAGGATATATCTCAACTCCTTTGTATGGTGCCCAGCACAAAGAAAGCAGTCAATAAACCATAGCTCTTTAACTGTTATTAACAAAAACATAAAGATAAAATTAATCAAACATAACTGTACAAACTTTCATGAATTCTCCTAAGTTATTCAGTTTCACAGAATATTGCTGGGAAATCTATTGCTAATGCAACCCAGGAATTGAATTTCTTCTTTTTTTTTTTTTAAAGATTTTATTTATTTGACAGAGAGAAACACAGCCAGAGAGGGAACACACAGGGGGAGTGAGAGAGGGAGAAGTAGGCTTCCCGCCAAGCAAGGAGCCCGATGTGGGACTCGATCCCGGTTCTCCAGGATCATGACCTGAGCCGAAGGCAGTCGCTTAACCAACTGAGCCACCCAGGTGCCCCAGGAATTGAATTTCTAATTTAATTTCAACTTCAATTTTAATAGCCACCTGTGGGTACTGGCTACCATGTGGGGCAATGCCAACGGCCAACAATCTGACCAGGTCCTATTTTCCTTTTCACATGCTAATGGAAGTGGGAAGCCAATTTGCCTAAAGAGTTTTGCCTACCCAAGATCCCTCCTTTAAGTATCAAAACTTCTCTTTTCCATATGGGTAAATTCTTTCCTTGATATTACTTCCTGGGATGGGCATGTCACTCCGGCTTGGCTTGCAGTGGGGGCTGGGGAACAATAACAAGGCCAGATTGGTCAGGGTCAGTCTCGAGACTCTTGTAGGAACTTTTTAGAAAGAGATGCTCTGTCTAAGATTGTTCTCATGTGAAGAGAACCTGCCTGGAAATTAAACCATCAGAGAAGAAGGAGGAAGCAGGGGATGGAAAGTTTCTTGATAACATTCTCTGAGCACCTAGATCCAACTTTTCCTGAAGTCATTGCTATCACTACACTTTAACTTTATAGTTACATGAACCAATAAATTCTTTTAACTAATGCCAGTGTGAATTAGGGATGCATCACTTGCCACTGAAAATATCCTAACTAACAGACACTATGCTACCTACCTAGAATCCCTTTGTATTTCTTATCTACCAACTAAGAATTTACTTTAAAGTCCAGCACAAACATCACCTTCTCTGTGAAGCCTTCCCAAAGCATGAAAGCAGAAATAACTACTCCCTTTGTGTTGTTTCCATATCTCATGTTATATGTTTGTCTCTGAAATAAACAAAGTACATCACGTCTAAGTTTATAATTCATCCCTATTCATCTCTCTTTCATCTTTGTAACGTCAGTCTCCACCACACAGTACTCACGCAATCTGTGTTTGGTTAAATTGAAGATGAATTTCTTCTATTTTAAGATATTACAGCCTGATATTTTATGTAGTTTGTTGCTGTCTTTATCCATTAAGATAAGTATGTTTACTATGTTGAACCATAGAAAATTGCTGATATCTGGCATTTTGGGCTCCAAGTGGCAATTTCCTATAGTTCAACATAACAAATATGGACAATTATTACAGATGTCTTAAGGGCACTTTCCCATATCTACAGCCAGTGGTCAGAAAGCTACAAACCTAAATATTCAGAGATTAAAGGAGTAGAACAAATGAGCAATACCAAGAGCATCATGAATATGTGAAATGTTCATTTATTCGGCAGACATTTGGATGGCACTTACCTTGTTCTGGGAATACTGTAAGTGCTTTGCAGGGATCAGGTCATTCCATCCTCATAACAAGCTCATGAAGGGGGGGGGCGCTATTATGATCCTCATATGACAGATGACAAAACTGAGGCAGAGAGGTTCAGTCTTTTGCTTAAGGTCACATAATGATAAAGTGACAGAGTCAGGATTCTAACCCAAGTAGTGTGACTCCAGCCAGGGTCCTTGTTCTGAAGCACACAGTGTGCTCACTCTTAACCGTGATGCTACGTGGTGCTGGCAGAACAGAAGTCATCTATCCAACAAAGGCAATTTGGAAGTTGCTTATTTATGTGAGTGCAAGGAAACTATGCCAGCTATCTATTTATTGCTACATAATACATCTCTCCAATCTTAGTGGCACAAAACCACAACTGTTTATCATGCTCGCAAGCTCCATGGGGCAAGGCATTAAGATCAGCACAGGGGATGGCTTGTCTCTGCTCCATAATGCCTGGGGCCTCAGATGGAAAGACGGAATGGCTGGATGAAAGCTGAGCTCAGTTGAGCCTGTGGACCCAGTACCCACATGCAGATCCTCCAAACAGCTTGAGCTTCTCACAGCACAGCAGCTGGATTCTGAGAGGGTGAATCCAGACAGTAAAGGTCCCAAGAGGATGAGAATGAAATTGCAGGGCTTCTTTAGACCTAGACTCTGAACTGGTGCACCATCCCCTTCTTTTTTTTTTTTTAAGATTTTTTTTAATTTATTTATTTGACAGAGAGAAACACAGCCAGAGAGGGAACACAAACAGGGGGAGTGAGAGAGGGAGAAGCAGGCTTCCCGCCGAGCAGGGAGTCCGATGTGGGACTCGATCCCGGGTCTCCAGGATCACGACCTGAGCCGAAGGCAGTCACTTAACCAACTGAGCCACCCAGGCGCCCCCAGCATCCCCTTCTAAACCTAGGTGCAAGGCACCAAGGCCAGCCCAGATTCAAGGAGGAGGAGTTAGGCTCCACTTCTGCTTGGGAGAGGAGCAAGGTAACGCGACAGGTGAGAAAGATAGGGTCACCCCACTTTTGGAAACACAACTGGCACAGAGTCACAGAGACTGTTGTCAGAGCAGTAGGTCCTGGAATATTTTCAGCTAGAAATTATTGAAGCAGTGGCTGAAGCACGAAGAAGGGTGTTATCTCATGAAATAAAAGGGCCAGAGGCAGGGCAGGCCCAGAGTTATTTAGTTGCTTAGTGATGTTCATCAAGGATCTCAGTGCTTTCTGTCTTTCTACTCTGCTGCCTTTAGCACATCCAAAGTGACTCAGTCCTTGGTTGCAGATTGGCTGCTGCAATTTCAGGCATCAGGAGACAACAATGTCAAACAGAGAAAAAGGAGGATATTTCTTCCCATAAGGCTCTTTAAATGGCAAAGAATAACCTCCTCCCAAACCTCACAGCCAACTTAGTCTCGGGTCACACTTGTCAGACACCTGACCTTGCCTATGTTCATTCCATATCTGAAAAGGAAGCACGGAGGGCACCTGGGTGGCTCAGCTGGTTAAGCATCTGCATTTGGCTCAGGTCCTCATCTCAGGTTCCTGGGATCCAGCCCACATAGGGCTCCCTGCTCGGCAGGAAGCCTGCTTCTCCCTCTCCCACTCACCCTGCTTGTGTTCTCTCTCTCTCTCTCTCTCTCTCTCTCTCTCTCTCTTTCTCTCTCTCTCTCATCAAATAAATAAAAGATAAAGGAAGCAGGGAAAGAAAGAATTTAGCATTTTGCCTTCATAGTAAGAAGCACTTCTGTTAAGAAAAAAAAAAAGGAAGGAGAGTCACTTTTGAGTCACCAGTATCTGCCACAAATCCAGGCAGTTACCCATTCATTTAGATAATTATGCCAGGCACAGCAGTAAGAGGCAGGGAGAGCTGTGAATAAGACAGACAACATCCCTGCCCTCATAAGGTTTACAGTCTGGCATGGAATAGAACATGTAACAGGCAATTACATAATTAAATACAAATGTGATAAATGCTCTGAAAAGAAGTATGCAGTCAATGAACAATTTGCCATCATAAAACCTATTTCTTTCCAGAGGTTTAACAAAATGAAAGACAAGATTATAGTCATAAAATCTAAAGGAAGCATATGGTCCTTACTAAGCCTAAAAGGCCATCATTGAGAACTATGAATATTCCCATTGTGTAGGAGAGTGAAATACCATGTCTGGCAGATAGACATGTCCTCATCAGTAGGAAAGTTACTCCACCAAGGGTAATAGACCATTCATTGTGATTTATGACAATTGCAATGAACTCTCTGAGAGTATCTGACCTTCTATCCAACTTCATGCTCACCAAACAGACTTTGGATTACTTCCTCACTTACCTGCACACCTGACTGGAATTTTCCAGTCTCTGCAAAGTCATATCTGTCACCATAAAGTGATATTTTGGTCAATTTAACATGAGTATGAACAGTCTTAGGCCTGATCCCTTTTCAGTGATCTGAAAACTGAGCAGACAGGTCTTCAAAACCCAAAACACAGGTTGGGAAGCCCCAGTGAGCACCAATCTGTGCATTCACAGGATGGAAAGCTGGCCTTGCCCACGACAGCACCCAAAACCCACCTTGTACATTCCTTTGATAACAGCTATGGCATCGGCCAGCTGCTGATTGTAGCATTTTCTTATGATGTCCTCATTCTGTAAACCAAAAATAAGTACAGTGAGCACCATACTGTATTTCCTAATATGCCTCTCATACCCTAAGGGACTCAGTATCAAACCAACATTCAGATCATCACAAATCTTGTGAAAATTCCAATTTGTAATACTTTCTCCTGCACTACAGCTATTACACTGCAGTTAAGTCTTTTAAAAATATTTATTTATTTATTTATTTATTTATTTATTTATTTATTTATTTATTTCTGAGAGAGAGAGAGAGAGCGCACATGAGAGAGTGTATGTGTGTGAGCAGGGGGAAGGGAAGGAGAGGGAGAGAGAGACTCTCGAGCAGACTCTACGCTGAACACAGAGCCCAATGCAGGGCTCAATCTCACAGTCCTGAGATCATGACCTAAGCTGAAATCAAGAGCCAACCACCCAAATGACTGAGCCACCCAGGTGCCCCACACTGCATTCAATTTTTACTTATACTTAACTATAAGCAATAGAGAGCTCAAATGAATAAAATAAATACAGATACTTTGAACATTTTATTTCACTTTACGTATTTCAGTCTTTTTACTATCTTCCTAGAACTCCTTTTGAAAATAGTAAAGCCTATTTATAATTCATATTCTTCCCTGGTCTGTGTACCTTTCAAATGGGATATGCTTATAAAAAGAGTAGGGCCACCAATCCATAAAGCAGAGTCATTTTCTGATTATCATATCAGTTGATCATTGTTTTGGATAACAATGAAAAAGAATACATTTTTTAAACCCATAAGCCTTGATTCTGATTTCAATTCTGATTCCAGCATGGAGTGCAAACAACAATTAGGCTTTAGAGTCAGACAGATTTGATTTTACTAACATTGTGCCACCTTTAATCTGCCTGACCGGAAGCAGGTTACTTTACCTTGGCATCTCAGTTTCCTTATCTGTAGATCAGGGATAATCGGGTCTCATTTAAGCATTGTGGAGGGACTTACTTATGGAGGAAACACATTTAAAAGGCTTAGTGTGGTTCTCAGAATGGTGGGGTCAATAGAAGAGGAGGGGTTTGTTTTGTCTTATAACTGAGGAAGGGCAGCACCTGTTCTTAGTGACAGATAAATACGCTAACCTGACCAAAATTTTTAGGAAATTCCTTGAAGCAGCACAGTTTTCAAGTCTTTGGCTCCTAAAGAGATAAGCACAAATAATATTCTATAAAATTATGCTTAAGAGCTAATTATGCTTAAGATCCTAAGCATCAAACTGTCTGGCCAGGAAAATAAACTCTGCTGTTTAACTGGTGGCCTTGAGCAAGTTAATTAAACTTCTTTGGCCTAAATTTTCTCATCTGTGAGAGAGGGATAATAATTGCACCTACTTCATGAGGTTAGTGTGAGGATTAGATTAAACTGTATACAGAGTACTTACAGAGTTCCTGACACAAAGTAAAGCTATTATATGGATTAGCTATTATATAAGACACAACATATACAAATCAAATGGCCCTCACGAGTTGCTAAATTCAAAACCGTAGTACATACTGATCTAAGCACAAGATCAATGCACATATAAAACAAAGGAAATGAAAGAATTTGTACCTCTCGATAGTGTTTTTCGATTGTTAGGATTCTGTCATATAGAGCAGTGAAGAGATTAAAAGACTCTTCTTTAAGACGATCCTCAAATTTCAACTGAAGCAATTCTTTGAGGAACCCAAAATCCACTTGAAGAGATCTAATAATCTGAAAATGGAAAAATATATATATTGAAGAGAGTAAGAGCACTCTATGTGAAGTTTCTAGTACATTGTCTGTGCTGGGTGTAGAGAAGCAAATATTGCCACCCTAAGATATGCCTCTTTGGCATATTGATTATTTTAGGTTGATTATTTTTAAGGAATTACGAACACAGGAGAAGTTCCAAAACTGAGTAGAAGTTACCCTTTCATAAGAGACATTTACATTTGGAAGGGAAATCCCCACTTGTAAGTGTGCCTCCCTAGCTATACCAGCAAGAGTGGGATGACTTAAAATCTCTAGAAGCTCCTATGCTGATTTAAATCTGTATTACCATCATATCCTTGTTTATTGTGCTTTTCCTCATAACCTCCCATGACTGTTCCCCTCCTCCCTCACCATACCTTTTTGTCTTTAGTTGAAAGGGGTATTTAAGGCTATTTCAGAGAGTTACTCAGTTTTCCTGGGTCTCTCACATGTATTCAGAGGTGTACATGTTATTAATTTTTTTTTCTCCTGTTAATCTGTCTCCTGTCAAGTGGATTCTTAGACCAGCTAGAAGAATGTTGAAAGGTAAAGAAAAATTTTTCCTCCCCAACATGGGCATATGACCTGGAATATAGTCAGGGACCTGCCCTGCCTTTTAAGAATACCTCTGGAATATGATGTACATTGGAGAACTTCAGTTAATCTGCTAAATTAACATATGCTAATGGAGTAAGGGAGAGAAGGCTCCTGGTGGTTTCTTCCCATGCAGAATAAAATACCTGGGCTAATAAGAACACTTTATCATACGTGAAAATGTATAGATCAAAATATGGATGTTAAATCAGAAAAAATAGGCAAAAATCAACATTTGCTGTGAATTTATTAGCCAAGAACTTAAATACATAACCAGCATGTTGACTAAGAATCATTTCTGATCATCAAAACATACAATGTAACTTTGTCTCCCACCATCTACTTAAAATACATTCACTAGGTAATCTTCCCCTGCTGTGAATGGAAATCTGTCCATTTCAGACTTTTCTGCTCATTCCTGCAGATAGAAAATTCCACTGTCACTCAAAGCACAGCCTCAAAGTGAAATTTAGAATATTATTACCATGAGTTAAACACATTCAAAGGAAGGCTGGGTGATCATTGCTACTCCTTCCTTGGCCCCTATGAATTTAGAGCTCTTTTTTTTTTTCTTCTTCTTCCTTCTGTTAGGGGTTCTCTGTCCTTTTAGAATGATCATTCTACTGGATAGAACCCAGAATGACCCCATGAGGATGCACTTTCTCTCTCTCTTCCTCTTTTATAGGCCACATACGGTCCACAGGAAACAATCACACATTCCCCACCCCAATAAATCTAGTATAGAATGATCCCAACTTAGCCACACCATCTCCTTAGCTTCTTTAAATACAGGTCAGTACCAGTCCTCTGTGTTTTCCAAAAGTAGCAAACACACTTCAAGTTCCAGACAAGCCTGCCTTACTAGCTTTGAATTGAAGAATATTGCTTCTGGTACCTCTTCCCATATAAAGAGCACAGCAATAGCACTTTCTTGATCACCTCAGTAATTCTTCTTCTTTACCTCCTGACTCCTTTATTTTTATTATCCTTCATCTATTTCAAAAGCTAAGAGTCATTGACCTATATGCAACATTCCTTTTGCAAATCCCGCAAATGGAATCTAACTCAAACTCACTTTGGAATTTGAGACCTGGTGTACCAGCATCCCAGGAAGAATCTCATTTTAGTATCCTGAAACTATGGTGAAGATTTTATTTTGCAGATGAGGGTAATAAGACTTCAAGTGGTTAAGTGACTATCTAATCCAACATTATATGACCAGTAAGGGAAGGTCCAGATTTGAATAGTTATGACTGACTGATACCCCTATTTTTTATACCATGTTGTCAACTCATGAAGGATACTATGTTTAGAAATCATTTTGAAAAATATTTGAAAGTGGGGCTCCTGGATGTCTCAATAGGTTAGGCAGCTGCCTTCAGCTCAGGTCACGATCCCAGGGTCCTAGGATCGATCCCCGCATCAGGCTCCCTGCTCAGTGGAGAGCCTACTTCTCCCTCTCCCTCGGCCTGCCACTCGGCCTACTGTGCTCTCTCTACTTCTCTGTCAAATAAATAAATAAAATCTTTTTAAAAATATTTGAAAGCAAGTGAAATCTTAAGGGCTTCTTTAAATTCCAGGAACAGGCAGAGATGACTTTGCCTTTAGAAGACCCAGCCCTGTGTGGACAGCATGTTTTGAGGAAGGGAGGCCCAGAAATCCTGTATGGTCAAACAAACTTCACTGGATTTAAGATTCCCACAGATCACTATGAACTCTAGATAAAATATGAACAAAACACAATCATAATTATAGAGAGTAAATAGAAGCAGAAGAATCCTGGAGGAAATTCAAAAGTTAGAGGAAGGAACTGATGCAGGGTGAGATGGCTGCGTGGGCAGCTGTATTCAGTGACCTCACAAGGCCACCAAACCTCAAATAGAAATCATTGGCCTTTATGGTCTGAATAGTACAAGGACAGAGAAATCACAGATACTGGATGTAATTGTGGGGGGTTCCTAAAAGGACAGGAACCAAAAAGAAGGAGTGCAAAATCTGTCTATAAACTCAGAACAAACCTCTGCATGATCCTTAAGACACAGATACAAGGAACAGACTGTAAGCAGCACAGTGAGATTTGGGCTGTCAACCAAGAAACATTTGCAGTTGGAATTCAAACAAGTTTATTATGTGCTAAAACAAAGATATCAACAGTCTTCAGGGGAATATATACATAAATATCAGAAGCCAGAACATAACATTCACAATACCCAAGATATAATTCAAAATACCTGATTTAAAGAAAAAGGAAAATGTGATTCAGTTTCCCCCAAAAAAGATCACTGAAAGCAATTTCAAATTGTTGAAATTTCCAAATGTTGGAATTATCAGGCAATGATTTTAACACAGCTATTATAACTATGCAGAGGAAAGTAAAGAAAATATATGTTTATAACAAATGGGAAAAAATAGGCAATATGAGCAGAGAAATAGAAACCATGATAAATAAAACAAGAAATTCAAGAGTTAAACACTAAAATGTCTGAAATTAAAAATTCACAGAAGAATAAGGATGACAGAGAGGAAGAGTATGTGAACTTGAAGACAAATCAGTAGAACAAAGAGAGAAAAATTTCTAAAAATTTAAAATGTGAACAGAGATTGGGGACATGTAAGTCTATAATCAGAGGTATAACATGCAAGTAACAAGTTGCAGAAGGAGAGGATACAAAGAGTAGAGTAGAAAAAAGAAAATTGAAGACATATTGTCAAAAAGCTCCCAAATGTGATAAAAAACAAAGATTCAAGATGCTGAACAAACCTCATACAGGATAAATACATATGAACCACACCTAGGTACATAATAATTCAACTGTTGAAAGCCAAAGATAAAAAGAAACTCTTTTTTTCTTCTCAAGTAAGCTTACACCCAACATGGGCTCAAACTCACTACCTCAAGATCAAGAGTGCCATGCTTTACGGACTGAAGCAATCAGGCACACCTCCCCCCTCCAAAAAATCTTGAAAGCAGTCAGAAAGGAAAACAAGTACATACAAGGGAATGACGTTTGGAATGATTAAACTTTTCTTATTAGAAACCAAGGAACTCAGAAGAGTAATGCTACAGTGAAAAGAAAAAAAATACTTATCAATCTAAAAGTCTATAATCAATGCAACATTTTAAATAAAGAAAAATTTGAGAATTCATTGCCTAAACTGAGAATTGCTTAAGGAATTTTTTCAGGCTAAAAAGAAATATATAGGCTGGAAACTTAGATTTTCAGGAAGAAATGAAGAGCACTGGAAATAGTGCATATCCAACTCAATATAAGAGACTGGTTTTCCCTCTTATTAGCATGAGAGATACAAGAATGTTTAAAGCAAACCTTATAAGCTGAGTGTATAATGTCTATAGATATAATAGACATGAAATTCATGGCATAAGGGACAGGAGAGGGTGGTAAACAGATCTATACAATTGCAAGGGTGATACACATTATGTGAGGTCATACAGTACTAACACTAAGTAGACCATGCTCGCTGATGAAAGAAGAATCAATGGATCTTCAAGAAGAACAAATATTCAATTCAAAAATAAGTAAGAGATACAAGAAGTAAGGAAGTAATGGTGAGAAAGAAATAAGCAAATATGAGCAAATCAAAACAGATATTAACTGTATAAAATAATATGAATTGATAATTGAAAAATATTAAGAAAAAAATAGAGCTGACATATTTGAGAATAATAGTAAGATGGGGGTAATTATGAAAGAAGTACGTCTCTTGCATTGTTTGACAGAAATTTGAAATTCTGTCTATGTGCACATACCGTAAAACAAAGTACATGTGTTCAACCTGGAGGCAATCATTAAAAGAATAAAGATAACATGATTCACTTAATTCCCAATAGAGAAGAGAATAGGGACTAAATAAAGTTTCTCAATCCAGTGACAAGTAGGGAGGGAGAAAAAAAGGATAAAAGAAGGTAAGAGAAATTACAAAATAAGTTGGCAGAAAAATAAAAATATATTAGTAATCACGACTAATATTAAGAGAATAAACTAGCTGTTGAAAAAGATTATAAGATTGGATGTTTTTTAAACCTACTATCTATAATCTATAAAAGATATACCAAAGATGCAACACAGAAATGAGGTCATTGTAAGAACAAGAAAGATTTACCAGGTAAACGCTTTCCAAAGAATGTTAGTATAACAATATGAGTATTGAACAGAATAGCAAAATACATATATTCACATACACACATATGGACATGTACACATATACATACACATATATATATACTCGCTCAACTATTAACAAATGCAGATTATTTTTATAATGACAGAGACTGACCTCACACAAAGCATCAATACAAGTTGCAGCACCAAATAATTTGTCTCCCAGAGTTTTCACTGATAACAAAAGACTGAATTTAAAAATCAACAACATAACTAAAAACCATACTTGGAAAATGTTAGAGCATTTCAATCTAATACAAATAAATATTAAAAGCAATTGCTAACAAAAATAATTAGTATTATGAATACTAATAAAAATGCCACATTTCAGTGGCTCAGTGTGTTAAAGCCTCTGCCTTCAGCTCAGGTCATGATCTCAGGGTTCTGGGATCGAGACCCACATCGGGCTCTCTGGTCAGCAAGGAGCCTTCTTCCTCCTCTCTGCCTGCCTTTCTGCCTACGTGTGATCTCTCTCCGTCAAATAAATAAATAAAATTTTAAAAAGAAGAAAAAAATGCTACATTTCAAAATTTGTGGGTTGAAGGTGAAAAAGTAATTTGTAGGAAATATGACTGTAAATGCTTATAAAAGAAAAGAAGGGGGCCTCAAAACTAATGACCTATAGGTAGCTGGTAGCTGACAACCCACTATTGAAACCCACGATCCATTACACCTGTTCCTCCTTACGGAAGGACCCGGACTTTGTCCAGACAGAAAAATGTCCAGCTAAAATGCTCGCTACTCTAGAACACCTTCCTGCTAAGGTGGTCAAGTGATACAGTTATGGCCAATGATAAATAAGTTGGTGTTTTCTATGGAAATTTCTTGCTTACCTAACATGGTCAACACCATCCCCCCTACTTCTCTCTTAGTCTCCTTCCCATATGAAAGGCAGCTGGAGGCTGGAAGTGGAGCAGCCATCTTGCTACTGTGACGTCAGAAAAATGAAAGCAAAAGCCACACTAATACTGGAGATTTAAAAAGATAAAACAAGTCTGGTACCTAGATGACAACAGAGAGCTACTGCCCCAACTACAGATGTCTAATTCTAAATGGCTTCATATTTGATTAAACCAATATAGTTGCATTTTCTAAAACCAGAGCTATATGACATCCTGATACTGAGATCCAACTCAAGGAATCAGAAAAAGGAAAACAAAGTGAACCCAAAATAGGATAAATTAAAAAATAAAGATAAGAAATATATGAACTAGAAATAAAGTTATGAGAGAGGATTATTAAATCTAAATAGCACCAGTGTTCTAGGCACAGAAATAAGGAAAGGAAGGGAGGGAACGAGGGAGTGAGGAAAAAAGGGAGAAAGGGAGAAGAGAAGGAGGAAGTAAAGTAGCAAAAGGTAAGTGCTCATGAACCATTGCTTCAAGAAAGTTCCCCAAAGCTGCCACATATTTCCAACTAATTCTACTGACCAGAACTTAGTTATTTGGACATGACCAGTTGCAAAGAAATAAAGTTATAAAACTTTTCTGAAGGTATTATTAGAGAGAAGGCAACAAATTGGCAAGTGCATAAGAAAAGAGATACTTCCAAAAGTTACTAGTGGGAGTGTAAATTGGTACAAACTCTGTGCACAGCAATGTGGCAATATCCTTCCAAATGACTAATACGTACATCCTCTGACTCAGAAATTCCACTTTTAAATTTATGCCACAGGTTGGATAGCCTCTGAATATGTACAGAATTCTTCATCACTGTAGATTTGAAAGAACCAAAAAGCCCATTAATAGGGGGACAGCTAAATAAATGACACACATTTTAGGATAGGATACATTGGTGAAAATGATGAGGAAACTACCAATATGGAATGATTTTCAAGTTACATTGCTAAGTGAAAAAAACAGAAACAAAGTACACAAGAATAATTTATAGTAGCATCTATCCCATGTGAGAGCTTTATTGATTAGGGATTTAAATAAGTCTTGATATCCAAGGTGTATGAAATGTACTGTTTCTTTACAAACAAAAAAGATCCAAAGGAAATATGGTAGAAAGTCAGGATTTGACAAAGCTGTATGGTGGGATAACACAGTGACTCGCTCTATTACTCTCCACACTTTTCTACAATCCAAAAATATTTCATAATTTCTGAAAAGTATCAAGATAGCAAATGTTCACAGATATCAAAAAATTGCAAAGAGAGTAATAACATACTTCACTAAACCGGTTAACATATATAAGCATGATATAAATATGAGCAGTAGTTGCTACAAATTATTTTTAAAAACATGACTGTCATCCAATTCAGCTTGTGAATTGAAAAAATTTTAGTCATTTCAGTTCTGTGAAGGAAAGAGACATCAAGGCAAACAATACCCAAAATAATCTCGGAAGTTTGAAAATAAATCCAGATTTACCCGTATTAGCTTTTCTGTAGATGAACTCAGATCTTTTAGGGGCTGAATTTCACTGGAATCTGTTTGAGTAGCATGGTCTGTGCAGAAAAAGCCAACCTTCAAATCATCTGAAATAGTAAGTCTGGAAAAAAATGGAGAGTACAAGTGTTTTATAGACTAGCCATTTCCTATGTGTTATTGCATGTATTTTTGTGTAAATTGCATTTTAAAGATTCCAAGGGACGGGTAAAGTGAGGAAAGCTTGAATTGGCTGCTGATGATTTGGGGTTTTTCCCTGCAGAGTCCCTGTCCTGTGGCATAGTGCTGTGCTACTCATCTTATTTCCATTTTCTGAGATAAGATCAATTTGAGCCTCCTTTCAATCTCCTTCTATGGTTTTTACCTGGGCTAACTGCTTCGAGCCATTAAAAATTATGCACAGGCATATCAAGCAAAAATATTTTAAGGTAGTAGTTCTCAAAGGATCCTCTTCTAGGGAACCCATAAGGTCAAAATTATTTTCATAATGGAATTAATACTTTATTTGCATTTTCCACTATCATGCTCTCACAAATGTTCAGGGGACTTTTCCAGAAGCGACAGGTTATATGAGTGCATGACATGCGTGGAGACACAGATAGGAGAATTCAGTTATCATGCACTAAGCCAGGCATCGTAAAGATGTGCAAAAATGTAAAGCAATGACACTGTACTCATTAGAGATTTTGTTTTGAAAAATAACCTTCATTTGCTTTAAAATATACTATTTACATTTGCACAGAATTGGTTTACCATCTCTCTCTCACTCTCGCTCTCTCTCAAATAAATAAATAAAAATCTTAAAAAATAAAAAAGAATTAGCAGATTTTCAGTGCAGGCTCTGAAGACAGAGTGTGCTTCTATCTTCCCTTGTCTGCTGGCCAGCCAGAGCAGACTCTGATGGGGGCATCCACTACAACCCTTTCTCTCCTATTTATTTGCTGGCAGAATCTCTGGTTTATGTCCCATAGAAGTCAGGGCAGGATGATCCTATTCCGAGTGCCAAGGGTAACTCGTGTCTTGGACTCAGCCCACCACAGAGATCCCATTCTTCTGGACAGATTGTTTTAGGGGTGGGCATGGAACTTGGTTCTGGCAAGAATGACATGAGGAAAGACCTTTTGGGGGGCTTGGGGTAAAGCTTTATGCTCCTACACAGGGGCACTGGAGAAGAGTTTTCCTCTGTGACCCTGAACATTGCCATGTGTGGAAGTGATGCCAAGTGCCACAGCCATCTGGTGACCACAAGGGGGGTCAGCCAAAGGGCAAATCCAGTACATAGACGATGAGCTTTAAAACAAACAAAAACGGAAATAATTTTAACAACTTTGTTTAACCATTGACTCAACTAGCTCTAAAACCTGTCATACCTCTGGCCTTTCTGCAATGCCATATAATAAATGCACCAGCCGCTGTCAGTCAGAGCAAAAATCATGCTGATATCCTAGCTCTGAGAAACTATGTAAGTTACATAACCTTTCCATGCCTTAGTTTCCTCTTATGAAAACTTAAGAGTGCCTATTTCGTAGGGTTATTGTCAGGATTATTGTGTTCCTATCCAGAAGTACTCGGAATGATGCATGTCACACAGTAAGCCCTCAAGAAATGTTAACTCTTACTGGTGCTGAAGAGGCAGTTGTCACTTTCTACTGTGTTCTGAAGTATCATCATTTTTCATCATGTTTGGAAAAAACTATTCAACTATAGTAATATTCAACCAGGAGAGACTAAGTTTAAATTTACAAAAATTTTTAACACTTAATATAATGATTTTCAGTTAGCCCCACCCAATTTTCAACTAACTGTCTACACACTCATCAATATCGTCTTGATGACAGGTCTCCCCAGCAGCATTATCCAGATGAGGAGAGAACAGCAGTAATGTTCTATTTCCCAGTTTCAACTAATATTTCTGGTGCTTTTCCACAGAAAATTCTATTTTAGATTTTCTCTCATTTCATTTTAGGAGCCTACATTTTTTTTTCTCACTCTCAGAGTACTATTAGAAGAGGAATCTCCGTGGATCTCAAATGACCCTTGCACATTCTGTCTGCATAGGCCAAGAATGCAAATTCCTGACCACTCTGTCCACAGGCCATTCCTCAGACATATGTTTGCAGTGGGCAACCTTAAAGGATGAGGTAATGTCTTTCTTCTGCCAAGAAGCAGGTACTCTTTACTATGAAAGTGGTGAGCTTTCCTTTAAAGCCACACACTGTGTACACGTATCCGTGATGGGTCTTTGGTATCACCCTCGTGGCACTGAGGGCACAGCAAATCAACACAAATGAATGTGAATGTCTGGATACTGTTTTACGATGATAATAAAGTCTTGTGTTTCTGACCCAAGGGTCATATGTCCTCTGCTAATAGCCATGAGACAAACTTGTTGGCTTGTATGTGGGGTAAGAGCTCACGCACGCAGAGGCACAGTACTGACCCATAAAATCCTCTCAATAAAATCTTATTGTATTGAATTTCAAATTTTTATTTTATTTTTTTAAGTTTTTTATTTATTTCAGTAAGCTCTACGCTCAACATGGGGCTCAAACTCATGACCCCAAGATCAAGAGGTGCAAGCTCTTCTGACTGAGCCATGCAGGCATCCCCACATTGAATTTTTTTAAGACTACTGACATAGTAATTAACTAGAAAGTCATCAGTATTTAAAGCATCTACATAAAATTTGTAACCATTTTCGAGAATCATTTGTGAAAATCACCACTAAATTATTATTATGTTAAAATTAAGTATGATATTGGACTACACTATAAAAATGGATGACTTATATAATCACTTATGATAAAAATTTTAAAACATACATTTCAAAGCAGTTTATAAGAAATAAGAGAAAACCGATTTTTAAGTGGCAATGACATAAAATTTCAGGGAAAATGTTTTTGATGCTTTTCAAGGATGACAACTGTTATTGATGACAAATTGTACATGTGGCAGGTTTTCTTCCTAGAACATGTGCTTTATAAATTTTACAGAAATTCTTTTTATACATTTGGAAATATTTTAAAACATGAAACAAAAAAATCATTATACTTTCAAATAACTATCCCACAAAATATAGACAATAAACATTTCCTAAAATTCTACAAGCCTTCAAATTTCTGTCCTTTTAGTCCCTAGACATATCTTACTAAAACTCAGGTTCTTTCACTATCCTGCTATAAGGACTTTGATATCCTTCCCTGTCCAAGAGAATTAAATTCAGTCTTCTTGTTCTGATCTCCAAAACATAGGTGCAAACTACTTGTCTGAGCTTCACGCATTTAACAAAGAATAATTGAGCATCTAATGTTTGCCAGGCACTGTTTCTGGTACCAAAGAGAACAGGAGTGGACAAGTCATTGTCTTTGTTCTCATGGAGTTTACATTGTAAAGAGAGAGACAATGAGTAAACAAGTAAACAAAAATACATTATATATCCTGAGGCAGTGGTAAGCTCATTTCTCATTATATACACCTGATATACCGTACTCACCTATTAAATGTTCTCAAAATATATCTGTACCTGGGCAGTACCCTCAGCCTAAGATATAGGCTCCCCACAGTTCCACTTATTAAAACCATATGTAGTCACTTTCTTTCTCATCTTCCTAGTCCTTCCATTCTCTTCCCTTGTCAGAGTGGAGCAATCAACACGGTGGTCAACGACATGAGTGAATTTCTCCATGATGAGAAGGGTTGGGAGCCATGCAGAGGAAAAGGCCAACAGGCCTAGTAGCCAAGGATGTTGTCGGGTATTGTGACAGACAGGAGCAGCAGCACAAGCCAACATGAGTGGGAGATGGGATACATAAATGCAATAAATGTAAAAAAAAAAAAAAAAAAGGAAAAGATTTCTTTTATTCCAGGCTCCCAGCAAAACTGGCAGTCTTACTTGTGACTTGGAAAATGGGTTGAAGTAGCATACACAAGTGTGGTAGATGTCGCTTCCAGTACCCTTTGACCAACATCTCCCCATTTCCCCACTTCTCAGCCTCTGCAACCGCCAATCAACTCTCTGTTTTTATGAGTTTGGGTTTTCTAGACTCCATATATAAGTGAGATCATACAGTATTTGTCTTCCGCTGTCTAACTTATTTTACTTAGTATAATGCTCTCAGTATTCATCTATGTTGTCACAAATGGTAGCATTTCCTTCTTTTTTTATGGCGGACGAATATTCCATTGTATATAAACATTACACTTTCTTTATCTATGTATCCCTTAATGGGCACCTAAGTTATTTCCATGTCTTGGCTATTTTGAATAATGTTTCAATGAACCTGGGGGTCAATATTGAGATCATGACTTAATTTCCTTTGGATATATAATCAGAAACAGTACAAACTGTTCTTCCCCTTGGACGTTATGATCCCACAGATAATGGCACTATTTGTCTATGGCAAATAGAGGAATTATCTATAATCTCCTGGCAAGCACCACTAAGAAAATCACAGCAGAGACATCCAGGATTTTAGAGCAAATCGTATGCCTTCTTGTATAGATGACTATCATCCTTTTGAGAAACAGCCCTGGCTTGCTATTGAGCTTGGAAAAGACTGAATGCATACACAAGAGTCATCAGGCCTGAGTTTCCCATGATAAACTGGGTTTTATCTGACCCACCAAAACATAAAATTGGGCATGAGCTGCTTCAATCTCATAAGAAGGAAGTGACATAAGAGACCAGGTTCAAGCGGATGACAAGACATTTCCAGGAGCCCGTAGCTCCTGCTCCATTGCCTCTTTCCCCCTGAATCCATAGTTACTGCCTCATAGGAAGTTTCTGTATGATCAGTTGACTGAGGAAAAAAAGACTCAAGCCCGGTTAACAGAGGGTGCTGCCATCAGAAGGGGGGTACCTGTAGTCCCACACTTGCTCAGAGGTGACCTTGAAGGACAGCCATGAAGGGAAATCATTCCTCTGAAGAGAACTGAAGTAGTACATTCACTTGTTTACTTTTTCCGAACAAGAGCTAGCCAGAATTATGTATCTGTATTAATTTATGTACTGTTGCTGAAGTTGTTTTTTTTTTTAAGATTTTATTTATTTGAGTGAGAAGCACAGCTAGAGAGGGAACACAAGCAGGGGGAGTGAGAAAGGGAGAAGCAGGCTTCCCGTCAAGCAGGGAGCCCGAAGGCATTCGCTTAACCAACTGAGCCACCCAGGCGCCCGTTGCTGAAGTTTTAACTGGATAATGGTCAGGAACTTGAAAGGAAGAAGACTGAGAGATTGGTGCCAAGAAAGCCTGAGGAAGAGTTCTGTGGATGACCCTTTAATAAGGGGCTCAGACTAGGGGTGCCTGGGTGGCTAGGTCTGTTAAAGTGTCCAACTCTTCACCTTGGCTCAGGTCAAGATCTCAGGGTCCTGAGACTGAGCCCCGCATCGGGCTCTAGTGCTTAGTGCAGAATCGGCTTGAGAGTCTCTCTCTCTTTCCCTCTGCCCCTCCCCGCACTCATGCTCTCTAAATAAATAAATACAATTTAAAAAAAAAAGAATTGGCACAGGCTCTAACGATACTTGTGCTCCGTGTGAACGCTCACCACAGGGCATCTACCGCAGAGAAGGTATTCAATGATCAAGCAGGTAAAATGCACACTCTGGATAGCAGTTAGTTTCTGCTCCATCCCAGGGCTCACTCACTGGCCCTTGAATGAAATGGCTATGGTGGCCGGGATGGAGTTCACCAACATGGACTTCACCTTACCCAGTTTGGCCTGGCTGCTGTGAGCACTGAATGCCTCATCAGCCAACAACAGAGATCACCAGTGAGTCCCCCCTAAGATGCCAGTATTAATCAGTGGGGACAGCCAGCCACCTGGTGGCAGCCTGATAACACTGAACCTCTTCCATCATCCTCCCTGGGATAGACACTCGCGTTCTCTTGGTATGTCTATATATGGATATGGATTTGTATTTCCTGACCATAGGCATCTGCCAGAAGCACCATCCATTACAAAATACTTTATCCACCATTGTGACATCGTGCACATAATCACTTCTGATAAAGGTGCTCATTTCGTGGCAAAAGAAGTGCAGCAATGGGCTCATGCCGGTGGAAATGACTGGTCTTACTTATCACATATCCCATCACTATGTAGTGCCTAGCCTAATGGAAGGGTAAAACACTTACTGAAGATTTGGTTATGGCAGTTGTGAGACAGATCCATGAAAAGATGTGTTTTTGTCTTATAGGATACAGTATATGCTTTGAATCAATATGTGGTGTCGTCTCTCCCACGAGTGTCGTCTCTTCCTGGCCATGAGTCCAGGAACCTACAGACAGAAGGGGAGGTGACTCCTCTCACTATTATATCTAATAAACTGCTCCCCAAAGTATTGCTTCCTAACCCAGCAACTTTATGATCTGCTGACTTGGAGGTCTTAGTTCTCAGGGGAAGGATGCTTTCATCCAGAAACACAACTTTAGTTCCATTATATGAGATTTAATTGAACTGATATCTTGCCACTTGGTGATCCTTTGGCCACTGAACCAGAAGGCAGAAAATGGGGTCTGGTTGAAGTGATTGATTCTGATCACAAAGGAGCAAGTGGGTTTTGGTATACAATGGAGTCAGTGAAGATTATGCCTCCAACCCAGGGATCCTCTGGGGTGCTCATTTCCATGCTTGTCATGAGCACACCATGAAGGCACACACACGAGTTATGTCTTTCCACAATGTCAGCTTTATTCAATCATGAAACAAAGTTAAATCACAATTATAAAGCAGGTTTAGGATTCCAAATGCAATGGCATTTCACCATGTGATTAAACTTGGCTGCCTACACAGCTCACAAAGCCAGACAGAAGAGGAGTCACACAACAAGCGAGATCACAACAAACATGCAGTCAGTCTAAGGCGTGCAGTTGAGATGAGGCCTTGGTCTGCTCTGGGTCACTGCTTCTGATGGTCAAGACTGGAAGGCTCTCTGTTCTGTTCGGAGCTCCATCAGGAAGAGCCCTTGGCCGCAGTTGCCTTTTTTAAGTGGTCAGACATAGAGGGGTCAGGTCCAAAGAGTCCGACAGTGTGCTGTCAACATCCGTTCCTGTCTAAAGGCTCTGAATTGGTTGTGGGTCTCTGCAGACCTCTGGTGTCAGCTGACGTGGGTCCTGGTGATACCTCCCAGCTGCAGGATCTGTCTGTGTCACTGCTTGCCTCACTGCTTGACATAGGCTCTTCCTTGACATGAGAGACTCCATTTTGCTCTCTACACTGCCACAAGGGAGCAGAATTTGCCACCCTCAAATATGCCTCTTTGGCTTCTAGAAGGATTGTTTTGAGTTAGGTATTTTGAAGGACCAGCAGGCATAGAATAAGCTCTGAAAACAGAGAAGAAGTTGCCCTTTTGTAAGGGATATGTATATTTATGAAAGGTATCTCCATTTGTAAGTGTGTCTCTTTAGCTGAACCAGGAAGAGAGGACGGATGGACTAAATCTCTAGAAATTTAACAATAGATAAGTTGAGGACTTAAATCTTCATAACAAAAATGCCATCCTTTACTCTGCTTTGCTTGATAACTTCCTATAATGGCTCCCCACTCACCCTCCAACATTGTCCTTTGTTTTTAGGTGGAGAAGGTACTTAAAGTGGTAGCTTGAGCCATTTGGGGGAGTTACTAAATTTTCCTGGGAATCTTTCCTGGGTATACAGGTGGTATACATGTTATTAAACTTCTCTTTGTTTTTCTCCTGTTAATCTTTTATTACAGGGAGTCTCAGCCAAGAACCTAAAGGGTAGAGGGCAAGTTTTTCATTTATTTTCCAAGATTTTATTTTTAAGTAATCTCGATCTCACAACCCTGAGCTGGTAGTTGCATGCTCTGCCAACTGAGCCAGCCAGGTGCCCCCGGAAGGTCATTTTTGAGAATGGGACCTTCAGGAATGAAGATTTGGATCTCCCAGCTAGGTGAAAAACCTCAGCCTGCCTGCATCTTTCAGCCATTCAACAAGCCATCTCCGTGGACCAGCTCTGGCCAGCATCCTCTGACAAGTTTCTCTGGTACCAGCCAGGTCCTCTCCCAAGAGGTCTTAATCTTCACCTTGGGTGGTGGTGGGAATGAGGGGGAGTGAGGGTCTTCTAAGTTCTTACTTCCTTTCTTCCTTTACTCTTCCTCTGCCTTTGGGATCACAGCTCCATTTTGTGTTTGCTATTATAAGACTATTTATAGTCCTTTACCATCTTTATTGCCTTTTACTCGTTAAAAATGCTTCTTCTTTTTTTTAATTCTTCTGAATATTTAATAAGGAACAGGAAATATTCCTCCATTCAAATACTGGCAAGGTTTCTGCCTCCTATCTAGATCCAGAGTGCTATATCATCATAATAAATATAGTCACTTAACTTGTTTCTTTATATTCTACAACACTGCACATTTAACAGACCTCATGCTTCATCCTCCCTCTAGAAATGCAATTCTTTACCCTCCCCAGTGCCAAGAAGCACCTTTTAACCATTCAACTTCATTTTGCATTAAGCTTGAACATGTATGTTTTCCTTTCCATTTTAAGCAAAAAATCTCTTGTAGGCAGTAGGGTTATGGAATGTGGGTAGCTATTACAAACATATAATGCTACATGTCAATTACATTTCAATAAAGCTAGAAACAAATAAGTTAAAAGTGTAAGAAAACGACCCAAAATAAATACATTTTCAGGATATGATATAAAAACTTGGAATGTTTTCAGTTATTCCTTCTGGTATAATATTATAAAACAATACAATGCTTTAAAATCAAGTCCAAAAATTTTATAGATACCTCGTACAAAGTGTCTAAAAATTATATTAAGCACTATTATTGAGTGCTTAACTTGTCCCATGTGGTTTGTTAAGATATATGCACTAACACACACATTTTCCCTTCACGTCCTCCTCCCAATAATCTCATAAGAGAGAGACTGTCTTCCTTGTTTCAAAGATACAGAAACCAAGGTTTGAAGAGAGGAAAGAACTCTTCTAAAATCATAAGCCTGAAGGGACAGATCCCAATTCTCCATCCCTAGGAAGAAAAGGCTCATGGTTCTAAAGTCCCTTGAGTCTTAAGTTTTGTATAACTGAATCAGAAAGATCTGGCTCATTCAGAATCTAAGTGAAACATGAAGGTTCATTCTTCAGTTTCCCGTCAAATTCCAAAGTCTCTGATTTTAAATGGCAACCTCCTTGCCTAGAATGGAAACCCACATCACAACAAATTAGCTAAGTGGTTCCTACACAGGCCTTATTTATAGTCTCAGCAATTCGATTTCTGAATAATGGCTTGGTTGTTATGCATAAAATACAGTCTTAGTAAGATGACAATTATGTTTTTTGAATAAACTAGATACAAAATTAACATGTAAATTTAGCACAGAAAACAGACCCATGAATATTTATTAATAGAATGCAATGACAGTTCTCACTGGATCCTAGAATAGTCTATCCTAACAAATGCTTATTAATGAATTAGGCAAAGAAAATGGTCTTAGGTGGCTAAACTTTCACTATAGTATACTGTTCAATTTTAAATAAGGAAAACACTGCTTCCCTCTTTCCTCTTCAAAGAACACACAACTGTCTCTTTGTTACTCCCACTTCCTAGGTGATCTCACCAACTCCTCCACCCCTTTATCCATCTTTGAGCTAATTACTCCCAAACTGATAAAGCCAGCCTGGACCTCTCCTGAACATGCAATTTGAAGGGTAGCAGAGTATGGCACCCCAAAATTTCCCTCTTTGGCACAAGGCTTATTTTGAGCTAATTATTTTGCGAACTGCAGACACAGAAGTTCTGAAAACAAAGTAAAAGTTACTCCGTTGGAAGAGAGATTTACATTTATGAAGGATAGCCCCATTTGTAAATGTCTCCCTCTCTATACTAGGAAGAAAGGGATGATTAAATCACAGGAAAATCTTACCAATAAAGAAGGCACCAATTTAAATCTGCATAACAGCCACACTTCTGTTTACTGTGCTTTTCCTGGCAACCTTCCATAACTGGTAGGTTAATGGAAGGTTAACTACTTGTAGTCATTCCTATCAGTAAACAAGCAGACAGATTAGACGCTGTGCCCATGGTGTTACTACGGGCCATTGCCAATATGCGCTTTCCACAACTACCAATCCTGTGTCTACCCTGATCTGTCCCCATCCTTTGTCTTTAGGTGGTGGTACTTAGGGGGGTAGGTTAGGCCATTTGAGGGAGTTACTCAGTTTTCCTGGGTATCTCCCATGTATACAAGAGGCATACATGCTATCAAACTTCTGTTTTATTCTTCTCCTATCAACCTGTCTTTTATTACGAGGTTGGTCTCATCCAAGAACCTACAAGGGTAAAGGAAAAATTATTTCTACCCCCATTCCTAACTGGTTTCCCTGTTTCTACCCTTATCTTCATTATAATTTATTATCAAAACAGCAGCCAGAGCAATACTACTGAAAGATTAATCCTATCAAATCATTCCTCTGTACGAATCCAGCTTCATGGCCTCCCATCTTTGATAGTGTGATTTATAATAAGAAATATATGTTTTGGTCTTCATCCACAGTTCCTGCCTCAAAACTCCCCAAACCCTTGGAATTTCCTAAGTGACATGAGCAATGGGATCATCTTTTATGTTTGGCATTTTGTCCTTAGTTCCTGAGACAGTCTCAGTGTGGAAAAAAAGGTGAACTGCAGGTCTTTTGTAATTCATAACATAACCCTCCGAAAGGCAAGGCAGCTGAGTGAATGTTGATGCAGGCACTTTTGGAAAGCCCCTAAGGATGGAAGCTGGTTGCCAGGGAAACTCACCACAATGAGAGGGTGGGACCAGTCAGTACCACTCCCACATCCACCTCTGGAGAGGAAGGAGGTAGACCCAATCACCAAAAGCCAATGATTGCATCTATTTGGGCTACATAATGAAGCCTCCATAAAATTCTCTGAACTTCAAGTTTCAGCGAGCTTCTGGGTGGGTGAAGCAGAACACATCCAGGTGCCAGGAGGTGGGCAGATTCCAAATTCCATGGGGGGCAGAAGCTTCTGTGCTCCCCACCCTTCAAGACTTCACTCTAAGAATCTCTCTATCTGGCCATTCATTTGTATCCTTTAATATTCTTTGTAATAAACTAGTCACCATGTAGATAAGTTGGTTTTCTGAGTTCTATGAGCCGCTCTAGCAAATTAATTGAACCCACAGCAGGGGTTAGAAGAACCTCTAACTTCAGGCTGAAGGGTCAGGAGCACAGGTAACAACCTTGATTTGCGACTGGCATCTGAAGAGAGGGCAGTCTTGTGGGACCTATGCGATCTGACCCTGTCTCTAGGTAGCAGACTGTCAGAATTGAGTTAAACTGTAGAACACCTAGTCAGTGCCACTGCCTGGCACTGTCCTCTTACCTCCCCCCGCCCCCCCACTGCTGTCCCCTTCTCCCTAGGCTCCAACCACAGGAGCTCCTTGCTGGGCCTGCACCCAGGCCCACCCCTTCCTGCTTCCTGTTCTTTGCTGGAACACTTTGTTCCCTGAGAGATCAGAATGGTTCCTCCATCAAGCCTGCAGGTCTTCACCCCAACCTCCTCTCTGAGAAGCTTTTCTCCACCACAGTATCTCAAATTACAACCCACTTCCCTGCTCCGCACACCAGTTCTCCTGCTCCCTCCCTGCTGTTCTTTCCTTAGCGCACACCACTAACTTCTTTATTATTACGTAGTTTGCTTGCTTATCATTGGTTTCCTGACTAGAATGTAAATTTGACAAAGGCAGGCCTTCAATCCCTTTGTAGATTGCTGCTTGCCCTGTGCCAAACTCGGCCCAAAACCCAAGACTGCAGTCCCTACTCTGGCCTCTCACCCTCCTCCCAGAGAACCAGCACAGCCCCTCTCCCACTGTGGGAGAAGAGAAATTAACACAGGCAGAAATGGTCTCTTTGTCCAGGCACCTCACATTAACTGAGCTCTTGGCACTGTCATTCTGTCCACTGGGCATAGCCAGTGTGTTTTGCTGCCGAGCTCCACACCAGGCAATGCCCAGGAATCCAAGGCAGGAAGTCATTCCCATCAGTAAACAAGCAGAACAGGTTAGACACTGTGCCCGTGGTGTTATTATGGGCCATTGCCAATATGCGCTTTCCACAACCACCAATCCTGTGTGTCTACCCTGATCTATTTTCACAAATGCACCCCCTTCTGCTGAGCAGGCAACACTCAGGTCAGTCCCCACCACGGAGGCAGTACCACGCTGGTCCTTTCTCCCCACTCTGGAGCGTTAGTGTGCAGGGCTTGCCTCCAAACCAGCTTACCTGGCACCATGAAGCCCTTGGCTTAGGGAATTCTAAGTGCTTGCACGGTAGCTAACCTTGTGCTGGCCACTTACTGATTTTAAAAGGTTTGGGGAGGAAAAACACATTTTCCCAGACACATCAGAACTACGTTATCCGAACAGACAAAATGTGGGCGGGGGGGGGGGGGGGAAGGATGATGAGAGCGAGGAAATGTAAAGAAAGGAATCAAGGGCTAACAATGATGCTGGCAAACACCTAGAGGAAATTTGTATGTGTATATATATGTACGGCGCTCTTCTAAACTTGTTACACAGATGCACTCATCTTAATAGGGTCCGTGTTTAAAGGAACGAGGTCGATACAAAAGCGAAGGTTAAGCAAAACTTTATTTTGCGCCAAGCATCAGAATTTCACCGGCCAGCAGCGTGGTTTCTCAGGAGAAATTGACAGTGCCTAATTTTCCAGACTAGCTTTTATGGGGCAAACTTGCAAACCAGAGTTAATTTACATCTTCTTTGTCCCCGGAGCTGGGAAGTTGGGGCGAGTACCCAGTGCGGTAACTGGACAATAATCCTCAATTTGCACCTCTATTACTCAGGGTCCAGAGGCCAGGGGTTAACTGAATGGGCGCCTCCCCCAACCTGGCTCACCTTTGTTTTCCAGGGGCTGCTTCCCGTATATTCCTGAAGCTGTTTTTCTGAGTAAATAGAAAGGTGGCTTGGATTTTAAAACAGGTCCTTACATTTTCATGTTCACTCTAAACTACGAAGTAGCACCGTCCACCGCCCTCACGGCTGTTTCCCCTTGAGGTAACTGCGACAAAAAAGTTTTTAAGTAACTCGCCCAACTGAGGGGCCCTGTAGAGGGCCCCAGGATTTGAACCCAGGCACTCTGGCTCCAGAGTCCGTGTTCTCAGTTTACGTGAATACGCT
This sequence comes from Spilogale gracilis, assembly GCA_004023965.1. NCBI lineage: Eukaryota > Metazoa > Chordata > Mammalia > Carnivora > Mephitidae > Spilogale > Spilogale gracilis. The sequence goes on along the minus strand of PITA01003003.1, from coordinate 112,171 downwards.
TAAGAAATCAAATTAGCCTGCCGGGGCCCGGAGCTCCGGCGTGAGGCGCGGGAATGTGGCGCGCGGCGCCATAGGGGGCGGGCGGACCCGAAGGAAGGGGAGGTGGCGCTAGGCGCGGCGCAGGGCTGGCGCGGGTCACCTGGGGCTGAACCGGAATTGTTCAATGGTCGACTCGAGGCTCTCGAGGATCTTCCGGCACTCCCGGGTCTTAGGCGTGTCGTCCTCGCTCTCCATCGGTGCCCGGGGCTGGCGGCTGGAGCCGTATGCCTCCCGCGCTGCTGCGGGCTCGGGGGAGTTGGGAGTCTGGAACGTGGCGTCCGTTGCCATGGAGACCTCTGGAGGGGCGCGGAGAGCGCGGGAAGCGGCGGGCGGCGGCCCGGCGGACCCGGCCGGAACCAGCTTCCAGAGCGCGCCGGCCTCGGCGCTGCCCCACGAGGCGCGCTCTGTTACGGAAGCCCACGGGCCGGACCGCGGCTGAGAGAGCTGGACCCGTGCACACACCCTTGCGAGGTTCCTCCATGCCCCGAGCTCTCCTCACCTTCTCTGCTCTCGAGCCTCTGCGCTCAGCCTCCCGGCCAAGCCGGCGCACTCAGGGGGGGCGTGGGTTCTAGAGCGTCTCCCTTTGCACAAGAACTCCTTCCCCACTCCAGGTTAGAGCCCGGGGTCGGCAACTTTCGCCTTCGCGGCTTTGTGCCCTGCGCTGGAGGGCAGCGTCGGGGAGGAGGAAGAATAGTGCCCCCTTGTAATAACCAACCATGCTTAGGACATAATGAGCCTTGGCCCCAGAGCAGCGCCCTAGTGAGGAGGAAGCGGGCGGCCAGATGAACTGCCTGCACCTGCTACTGACCACAGACGTAGGCGTTTCAAGGCAAAACAAAAACAAACCAAAAAAACCCCCACAACTTTGCAGAGATTAAACATCCTATATTTCTATTTAATATGAAGGTCAAGATTCAGGCGTTATTTTAAGCTATACAGCGTAGTGTGGAATTTATTTTTACGACTTTTCTACAACGGTAAGAGAAACTGCGTTAACAATGAAACGGTTGTTCAAATTAGGTATCATGTATTGGCAACGGTGAAATATCTTCTCTAACATCATCAGTAGATCGTTTGCTGGTTTTAGAGCTAAGTATACCACATTTCCATTTCAATAGATGGCCTACAGGAAAACAAAAGATCTTCTCTCTTATATGAAAAAGAAGTTAGTTTGATATTGGAAGCTCAGAATATAAAAAGGAAATTACTGTAGCATTAACACAACTCTTATATTTAAAGACAAAGGTGGAAAGCCCCAGATAGGAAAAAAAATTGTAACCAGTGCCAACATAATCTTTTATAAAGGTCTGTTTTCCTTTGAGAAGATGAAGAGAGAAGAAAAAGAGTTACTTTTACTCTACATAGATTTTTGTTTTCAAAATCTAACTTCTAAGTCTCTTGAGGGAAATTTTACCATATAATCTAAAAGTATTTTGAAAGGCAGAAATGTATAAATCTATAATGAATTATCTTGGGTGCCTGGGTGGCTCAGAGGGTTAAAGCCTCAGCCTAAGGCTCAGGTCATGATCTCTTTAAAAAAATTACTTAAGATAATGTATTTTTTTCCATGCAATTCTTTCTTTTAAAAAATATTTTATTTATTTATTTGACACAGAGAGAGATCACAAGTAGGCAGAGAGGCAGGCAGAGAGAGGAGGAAGCAGGCTCCCTGCTGAGCAAAGAGCCTGACCTGGGCCTCCATCCCAGGACCCTCAGACCATGACCTGAGCCCAAGGCAGTGGCTTAACCCTCTAAGCCACCCAGGTGCCCCTTAAGTGATTGCTTGTTTTTTTTACCACAATGCATGTAAAAATTTTTAAATAAAGAGAAAAATTCCAAGGTAAAATTGAAAATCTAATTTGGTTAGGACCAGACCAAGGTAGTGAAAAGATGGTGACAAGCTGTTGGCTGTTTGGCTAATGCGGTTTGAAGTGTGTATTTTGAAACTGAGGAGGGAGTCTCACTGTAGACTTCCTGAGTCATTGGTCGGCTCTGTGCTGCATTTGTTGACTGCAACAATGGACTCTACACAGTTACACCATCCCACAAACACACGAGGGGAACAAAACATCTTTGTTCGAAGCCTTGCTATAGCATATCACAGAGTTTCAGATTTCAGTGTCTGTGAGACCAAGTTATGAACATGACTGTTTTTGAAATTATTAACTATATAACACTTCTCTTGTTGTCAGTTACCTACACTTATCTCTCAGATGTTCTACCTTATTAAACTGTTCATTTCAGATCATATTCTGGCTTTTACCAAACTGGTTGGGCACTGTCCAAGCATCTGTCCTACTCAATCCAGGCTATTTGTATCACACGATGAATTAATTGATGGCTTTTAGTGGAGAGCTCATGAGCTCTGGAGCACATGAAAGAAAGAAAGAAAGAGAGAAAGAGAGAGAGAAAGAGAGAGAGAAAGAAAGAGAGAAAGAGAAAGAAAGAAAGAGAAAGAAAGAAAGAAAGAAAGAAAGAAAGAAAGAAAGAAAGAAAGAAAAAGAAGAAAGGGAGAGAGAGAAGGAAATAAGGAAGGAAGGAAAGGGCGGAGAGAGGAAGGAAGGAGAAAAGATAAAAAAGAAAAGAGAAAGAATGACGAACTCCCCTGTAATGTAGTTGCTTTAGAACACTGGGCAAGTTATTTAACAGCTCAGCGCCCCTTTTTTCCTACCAGTAAAAACTGGATAATGAACTTTTCTCAGGGTGGTTGGCAGTAGTCTATAAAGGGAGAAAAGCACACAGCTTCTGTAGGATGTTAAAGTCTGATGTCGACCGCCTCCCCAAAGAGAAACCGAGGACGCTCAGGATAATGCAAATCACACTGCGAGGTTTTTTTTTCCAGCTAACTGGGGTCCAAGCATCCTCCTGGCGCAACGGGTTTCAGCAAGGAACCCGAATGCAAGAGTCTAGGGGTTTATATGCATTTCAAACAGCAAGCATGAGTCACATAATAATTTTCTTGGTTGGGTGAACCCCCCCCCCCCACATTTCAGGAACTGAAGCAAGATGCACAAATGGTCTCTTGACTTAACTGCCCTCATTTGGTAAACACAGGCCTTGTAAAGGCATAAATCACCAGGGGGTCTTAGATATGTAGAGGCCTAAATCACCAGGGAGTTTCAGGGCCTGTTATGGCGGCCTTGAAGCTAAGCAGTCCCTAACATAGGACACAAGACAAATATAACCAGGCCTTCACAGAGTGCGTTCCTCCTTTCTAAACCACAACTAAGGAATACACTCTTTAAAGTCTTCCATTTCTTAAAAGTTGAAAGTCTCATAAGCTAAAATAATTTTTACTTTTTAAATTAACAAGATTTATAGCATGGTTTTAAATATTCAAATGCCTCTTTAAACAGGTATAAATATAATGTATATTTATATTGAAAAGATCACCTACCAATTATTAAAAGTGATAACATCTCAGATTAAATAGCATAAGGATTTGATTACCAGTCAAGTGCTGACTCTGAACATAGTAATTTATCTATTCCAGATGGATATTATCAGTCCTATAGTCTAATAAAAGCCAAGAGGTTTCAAGTTAGGTTTGTAATTTAAATTCTTTCTGGAGTCATCATATGTAAAGTGCTTATTTTTCTTTTATCACCAGTTGTAATCTATGATTATGTGGTGCAGGCTCTGTTAGGTAAACTTGTTTTATGTTGTGCTTCATCCACCACCAAAGTTCTTAAATAAAGGGTTGGGAAAGGAAATAGCAAGGTCTTTTAGCCAAGACAATATTATGCAACTAAATCTTATATAGAAAAACTCATTTTCATGTCTTAAATTTTGCTGCCATGACATAACGTATCCACTCTTGTAAAAATCCATCAGGAAGTGTTCATCACGTGGCTAAAGCTGAAAACCAAGATGGCATGTGCAATGGGAGTCAGGGCAGGAGCAGTCTTTTTTTTTTTTTTTTTTTTTTTTTTAAGATTTTATTTATTTGACAGAGAGAAACACAGCCAGAGAGGGAACACAAGCAGGGGGAGTGAGAGAGGGAGAAGCAGGCTTCCCGCAGAGCAGGGAGCCCGATGTGGGACTCCATCCCGGGTCTCCAGGATCATGACCTGAGCGGAAGGCAGTCGCTTAACCAACTGAGCCACCCAGGCGTCCCAGGAGCAGTCTTGATGTGGAATTTGGATCTTACCGCCAAATGTCCTTGAGCACTGAGTAGCAGTTATCTTCTATGTGGAGCTAGTCCAGATATTTAAATGGGAGAGGAGTAAAAAATTGTGAAGAAAATGGTAGAGCTTCGCCATCTGCAGAAATGAGCCCATCTGTAAGAAGACTCGTGACCCTACTGCTGAGGGAAATTCAGGAAATCTCCCTGTTGGGTCAACGGAAATAGTGGATCTATGTGTTTGGAACATGACCTAGCAAAACTGCAAAGCATACATCGCAATAGGCAGTGAGTGGTTCGAGAAAGGCAGAGATCTGATGGAGAGTAAGGAAAGGGCAATTACCATAGGACGTGCAATCTAAGATTTCACCCAAGAAGACAAAGATGTGGATCTTAGAATTGGTGATATAAATAAAAAAGAATTCATGACAGTGGGAGAAGGAAAGTAAATGGGAACTAGGGCAATCTAGGGAGGGAAACGAAACAACAGAGACACAGAAACAAACTGAGGGACTTGGAGGGAGGGGGGTGGAGGGATGGGAGAGCCTGGTGGTGGGTACTGGGGACACCTAAAGCGTGGAGCACTGGGTGTGGGGAATGGGGAATGAATCTTGGAACACTGGAAAAAAAAATTTTAGTAACAATAAAAAAAATATTCAAAAAAAGAATTTATGAGCCAAAGACCTTTACGGAGGGCTCTATTTCATCAGACCACAGAGGGATTTACTGTCATGAGGAATAGAACGTTCATCAGACCACCATAAGTTATCTACATTGGACCATGTAGTAGTACTCTTTCTTTTTTCCAGGGCTACAGGATAATTCAGATTCTCGGGTACATGGATTCACAAGAAGAACTTAACATAGGCAGTGATCGTATGGTTTTGGTTAGTGTGAATATTCCCCCATATCCTGACCTAAGTCAACAGATAAGACATAATATTTAGACCTTCACAGGAGGACTAGACTGGTTCCCCAAAGTGGACCACCAGGTCAGGCTTTGCCTGGATGGTGAGCTTGGCTCTCCAACTAATGTTCCTCTTATTGCGACATTAATAGCCTTCATTGTCCTTCAGTTCCAACTCTCTCTCAGAAATGTGGTATGAAACGTTCTGATTTAGCAATTTTGAGAATTCATGGGGAATATTGGAATAGGAGCATACAGTAGTGTGAAATTCGGCTTTGTTATTGTTATGCCTGTTTATTTATCCAGAAACGTTTCAGTGTGCCCACAGAGGGACGTGCTACATGGGTTCTGCTGTACCATTCTGATCGGGAATGCACAGTCAAGGGGCGCCTGGGGGGTTCAGTTGGTTAAGCATCTGCCTTCTGCTTAGGTTATGATCTCAGGGTCCTGGAATTGAGACCTTATTGGGCTCCATGCTCTGCCGGGAGTCTGCTTCTCCCTCTCTCTGCTCATGCTCTCTTTCTCTCTCAAATAAATAAGTAAAATCTTAAAAAAAAAAAAAAAGGAAAGAAAAAGAAGAAAAGATAAGAAAAAAGGAGTGCATAGTCCAGGAATGTCATCCCCACTGTTGCTCAAATCAGGAAGTCCACACTTCAGAAGGGACTACTCCGAGCTCTTCTGTTAACTGTTCTAGACCAACAAGCCAAGAAGTGCTCGTTAATGTACTGAATATCAGCAGTGGGTTTTCACTGGTGAATGGAGTGGCCTACTGACTAGTACAGTCGATGTTAGAAGTGCTCAAATTGATGAATTTAAAGATCTCCAAGATACATAGGTCAGCTAAAATAGTTCAGAATTCCTCCCACTTTGCAGGAACAGTCTGTAAGAGTCTCATGGAGGCAGGAACTTAAACCCTGAGGAATGGGGCTTTGAGCTTGCTCCCCTGCCAGTCTTCTATCCAGCCTTTGCTTTTGTAATTGCTTGGTGCCTACCGACAGGACCTAGGATCTTGCTTCAAGGGACTCATTCATGCCTGCTGGTAGTTCACCTGAAAGGACAGAAAGGTGGGGCTCTGGGAACCTCCACAAACAGGCTGCATAACCCGTTTGGGATCTTCTTGCACAGGGGGGTTTCAAAAATAAATGCGGGAGACCGGCTTTCAATATAAGCTGAGAGCAGGGTGTTGGGGAAACAGTTAGTCTTTATCCTCATCAAACTTCTTTGAAGGATACAGCACCAATGCAAAGAATTGCATGTGACCAAATTAGGTCAGTTATCTAGGAAACCAGAAGAAAGAATAAAAGCTTCTTTAATGTAACTGATTTTGATATGTAAGATCTGTATCTGTTTATTTCATCCTTGTATCCCCAGCCCAACCTAGTACCACCCGTGTAGTAAATGTTCAATACATACTTGTCAAATGAATCAGTGATGGAGAAATTCTGAATAAGTTCCTTAAAAGAGTGATTCCTAACACATCATGCACCTCAGTGGGCATTAGAGAACAAGGCAGGAAAATACTGTTAGCTGCAATTTCTAGGTAGGGAGTGATTAATTCAAGCTGTCAGTGCTTGATGGCTGCAGGAAATCCTGGACCCCATGGTAGTGGGAGAAGATGTTTGGGCCAGAGAGACCTGTTCATCTGCTGTGTCATTCTTTATGAAGAAGGAAACTCCCATGATAAACTCCTAAAAAAAGAGAAGGGAAGGTTTGCAAGGTATTTCCCTCAGGAAATTCTAGGTCTGGGTTCAAGCCACCAATGGAAAACATTGATTCAATAAGGAAAAATTGTGCTTGACTATATGGCTAATTTTATATGTCAACTTGGCTGGACAACAGTGCCCAGATATATGGTCAAATATTGTTCCAGATGTTTCTGTGGTGGTGTTCTTAGATGAGATTAACATTGAAATTGGTAGATTTTGAAGAAAGCATATTATCCTCCATAATGTGGGTGGGCCTCATCCAATCAGTTGAAGGCCTGAATAGAACAAAAACCACCTTCTCTTGAGCAAAAAGGAATCCTGCAACAGATGGCCGTTGGACTTGAAATGCAGCATCAGCTCTTCCTTGGATCTCCAACTTGCCTTCCCACCCTGCATTTTAGACTTGGCAGCCTCCATAATCCTGTGAACTAATTTCCTAAAATAAATCTATCTGTATATTATATACAGCCATCTTATTTGTTCTGTTTCCCCGGAGAACTCTGAGTAACACAGTGACCACTGGAAAATTAATAAATTCAACAAAGGATACCCTTAGATTCTTTGCAGCTCTTAACATAATAGTGAAAGGGATGGTTAGTTTTACGTGTCAATTTAACTGGACTAAGGGATACTCAGATAACTGGTAAAACGCGGTTTCTGGATACGTCTCTGTGCATGTTTCTGGAGGAGATTAGCATTTGAATCAGTAGCCTGAGAAAAGAAAATCCCCCTCACCATTGTGAGTGGGCATCTGTTGAGAGCCTGTGTAGAGCACCGTGGTAGAGGAAGGGCTACTCTGCTTCCTGCTTGAAGGGGACATGCATCTTCTCCTGTGGTCACTGATGCTCTTGGTTCTCTGGCCTTTGGACTTAGACAAAGACTTAGACCAGGGTCTCCTGTTTCTCGGGCCTCCAGGTGTGGGCTGGAACCACACCACTGCTTTTCCTGGGCCTCCAGCCTGCAAACAATAGGTTGTGAGACTTCTCAGCCTCCAGACGTGAACCAACCCCTCATAATGAATCTTTCTTATTGGTCCTGTTTCTCTGGAGAATCCTGACTAATATAGCAAATATATTTATTTATAGGACTGAGAAAAATAATCGTCACAAGTCCAATATTTACTGAATGCTTATTATGTGTCAGGAAATTTTCTAGGCACTTAACATATCACTTTGATGACCTGCAATTTAAGAATGAGAAAATGGAGACACCAAGAGGGTGATTTCCTTGTCCAAGTTCACAGTTTGCAGGGGTGAAACCAGGCTCTGAACAAAGATAGTCTCGTTCACATGCTTGATCGTTATGCTATATCACCTACTGAACTGTCATGAGGAACAAATTATTCCCGTTCTTCCCATAATGTTCGTTTTTGCAATAGCCTACGAGGTACCTCTCAAGCTGTCAAGAACATATTAACAACTTAATTATGAATCTGAGCTGCTGGGGTTGCTGTAGAGAATCAAGCACATTAACCCCCTGTATTACTGGAGGCCGGTTATCAGAGAAATTCACCTTTGTGAGATATTCACCAGAACAGGAAATTAAGCAAAAGATAGGTGTGCCTAAAGAGGCTACAAAGTTCATGCCTAAATCTTAATTGCTTTACTCCTAGGAAAGCTTCTTAGCCTACTACTTAGACCCTATGTAGCCTTACCACTATGTACAATTCCAACAGAGTTTGAAATCTGCTTTCTGTCTCTGTAGCCAGTAAAAGTAGGGAGATGGGTTACCAAAGATGATCACTACATTGACAGCCAGCACAAGGACACTGAAAGTCTAAAAAAATCTACAGCAAAATTTGGATAACATGAGAGGTTTAGGTCATGGTGAGGAGCAAATAGACCTCCACTTGTTGCTGGCGATGAGGACATTGCTATAAAATAACTAAGGTTCATAATAATGACCATGAATCACTGATTATGTTGAATGCAAATATGTTTAACACACTCTTTCTAAAAAGCAGGTGTGTATGTAAAACAGTGTTTCAATTCTAAAAGTTATTCTAGCTGAATTCATCCCTGAGATGGTTTGATATAACTGAAATTTCACTTTATGCTTTAAACAAAAGGTGACGTTTCTTTGTTACTCACCTGAGATGCTTTGTGTTCTTGTAATGTCAGAGTTTTCAGAGCTGAAGGGACCTTCGAAATAGTAAACTTTAATCCAGTTACTCAAGGGCATAGAGGTAGCTAAACCATACCACCCTCTCAGATTTTGTCTCCTTTTTACAGGTTTTTTTTTGTTTGTTTGTTTTTTTTTTTTTAATTTAAAGAGATTTTCACTCACACTGTCATTCCTACAGAGTCGGCAGGGAATTCTACTCCACACCACTGCCTGGGGGTCCAGTTGATAGAAACTTCTTTTTCTTGGGGCGCCTGGTGGCTCAGTTACTTGAGCATTCAATGCTTGGTTTCAGTTCAGGTCATGATCTCGGGGTCCTGGGATCCAGGCCCACATTGGGCCCAGCACTCACGGGGGAGTTGGCTTGAGGACTCTCTCTCTCTCTCTGCCCCTCCTCCCATTTGCTTGCTCTTTCACTCTCTAAAATAAAAAAAGAAAAAGAAAAAGAAATGGAAGAGAAGGAAGGAGAAAGAATCGAGTGCTGGCAATTAAACACATTGACCCCTTCCACCCACTCCACAGTTGAGAAAGAATCACATGGCTCTACCAACTGCAAAGAGGACTGGAAAACCTATTCTTGCAAGTGCTCAGGAAGTGGAAGGAAACTGACATCAGCAAACACCAGTAATATCTACGAGTATTCCCTCCATTATAATACCCTTCTTTTTTTTTTAATGCATTTCTTTTTTTTAAAAAAGATTTTATTTATTTGACAGAGAGAAACACAGCTAGAAAGGGAACACAAGCAAGGGGAGTGAGAGAGGGAGAAGCAGGCTTCCTGCTGAGCAGAGAGCCCGACGTGGGACTCGATCCCGGGTCTCCGGGATCATGACCTGAGCCGAAGGCAGTTGCTTAACCAACTGAGCCACCCAGGCGCCCCTATAATACCCTTCTTAAACAACTGTGTAAATTTCAAGGTAGTGATGGAGGTAATAACACTGATGGGGACAATGGTAATGATATCTGATATCTGCACAGGTCCTTAAGGTCCAAAGAATGCTTCTTTCCTTTATATTATTAACTCAACCTTGTGCAATAACATTCTCTTCCTTTTTCACATGAGAAAATCAGGCTCAAAGGAAGTCCAGTTCAATGAAGTGATCTGCTTAAGATCGTATAAATGAGTCTTTAGGAGAAGAAATACTGCCAGTCTAGTCAGATCCGAAGAAGACTGGAGGAGAAAAGTGGGATAGGCATCTCATTCTGTGGTGGTATTTTGGATGAGATTAACATTGAAATTGGTAGATTTTGAATAAAACATATTATCCTCTATAATATGGGTGGGCCTCATCCAATCAGTTGAAGGCCTGAATAGAACACAAGACTGCCTTCTCTTGAGTAAAAGGGAATTCTATTCAATTAGGATTTTAGGAGCATAGGTAGCTAAACGAGAACAACACACTTAATCACACAAGTATTTAGTATCATTAGTCATAGGACACAGGTGGTTAATAAATAAATTAATTAATTAAAAGTCATAAGGCAGACTACAGAGGAAGGGTGTGGTCTTCTGGAAACTTATACATCATTGAAAAAGACAAAACTAACACATGTAAAATGACACATTTTTTAAAATTTTATTCTTCTTTATTTTTGATATATGTTCTTTTTTTTTTTCCCCTAAAGATTTTACTTATTTGTCAGAGAGAAAGAGAATACACAGAAGCAGGGGGAGTGGCATGCAGACAGAGAAGCCCAATGCAGGGCTCAATCCCAGGATCCTGGGATCATGACCTGAGCTGAAGGCAGACGCTTAACCGACTGAGCCACCCAGGCACCCATGGTACAGTTGTTATAGAATGGTCTATAACAAGGGTCTGTTTTGTACAGGGCAAACTCCAAAAAATATAGGAAATATGAAGAAAAGTAAATTCTAAGAAAAGAAGGAGACATAACTCAGTGCACATTTCATGTAGAACCTGATGTAGATTCAGGTCTTAAAGGCTGCATGTAGTCTGGATAGGTGAACAGGAAAATGAGTCCATTCTAGAAGCAGCATGAACAAAGGCTAAAGATGTATTGTGCTCCTGGGAAAGTGACATAGTGTGGCATACCAGTGTGTGTTATTATTAGTTGTGTAGACGCCACTCTATCCCACTGGATTATTACATCTTCAGGAAAGGGCCTTATTGATCTTTGCATAAGTGGAATAAGCAGTTCATCAGGCATCTAAATTGTGTTCGTAACTGTATTTTGTAATTTGTATGGTTTAAAATTTTTGCTTAGAATCACAGAAAAAAGGGATTCACATAAGTTCCAAACTTTTCTTGAAGCTTGTTTGTTGCTGATTTTAAAATGGAAGATTTTATTCCTAATGTTTTTTTCTCTGTTACTAGGAAAGACTCAAACTATAATGGGAAGACCAATACCATGTGGTTTGAACAATGGTACTCAAGTAACAAACACGCTTCTTTGTTACTTTTGTTACCTATGGAGAGAGTCTGAACCATTGCCAAGACAGGATTCCCTCATTCAGCTCATTTCTTTTTGAATAATTCATTGGCAAAGTTCCTTTTACCTGCAAGAAGCCTAGAGTTTCTTATTGTCTTAATGAATTTTAATCGAACCCCGCCTTATCTTGACATCAACATGGTCTTATTTGTTATTATTTTTCTCTTTTAAAAACCTGTTCACACTCCAAAGCTTAATACACTTTGTAGTTTGTTTCATGTTTTCACTGTTTTGTAGGCTGCTGAGCTCAATGAACAGGCTAATGAGGCAAGCTGGACTTCTGATTGGCATCTAAAGTGAGCAGGTGTCCAAAATCCTGAGCTTGGCTTGTCTCACACCTTCTCCCTTCCTTGGCCACAGACTGCTCCCTGATCCCCTTTGATATGGTGATTTATAAGAAATACATATTTTAGGGGCGCCTGGCTGGCTCAGTTGGTTAAGTGTCTGCCTTCAGCTCAGGTCATGATTCCAGGACCCACATCCGGCTCCCACACCAGGCTCCCTGCTCAGCCAGGAGCCTGCTTTTTCCTCTGCCTGCTGCTTCCCCTCCTTGTGCTCTTGCTCTCACTCTCATTCTGTCAAATAAATAAAAAAATCTTTATTAAAAAAAAAAAGAAAGTAAGAAATATGTATTTTAGTCTTGCCCAGTTTCTGGCACAGAGTTCCAAAAACCATTGAAATTTCCCAAGAGAGAAAAGATAAAGTGTCTCCTTATTCTTAACAAATCCCTTTCAACCCACCATTGTATGTTAATGAGGGAACTTTTGGCTAGTCCAAGGATGGGGGTCACCAGGGGAACCAATCAGGATGAAGGGATTAGACCTTTCTGCCTCAAATCCCATTGTCTAGAGAGGGAGGAGAAGCTGGAGGTTGAATGAATCACCAAAGGCCAAGGATTTAATCTATCATGCCTACTGTGATGAAGGCTCCGTAAATGCCCAAAAAGAAAGGTCTGGAGAGCTTCTGGACTGGTAAACACACGGAGGTGCTGGGAGAATGGTGTGCCCAGCAAGGGCAGGGAAGCTACACCCTCCATTCCCACATCTGGCGTCATGCATCTCTTCCGACTGGCTGTTCAAGTCACTTATAATAAACCAAGCATCTGGTAAGTCTACTGTTTTCTTGAGTTCTGTGAGCCCCTCTAGCAAATTAATTGAAGCTGCAGCGGGGAGTTTGGGAACCTCCAATTTATAGCCCATCAGTCAGAAATGTAAATGGCAAGCTGGACTTCTGATTGGCATCTAAAGTGAGCAGGGGGCGCCTGGATGGCTCAGTGGGTTAAGCCTCTGCCTTCGGCTCCTGTCATGATCTCAGGGTCCTGGGATCGAGTCCCACATCGGGCTCTTTGCTCGGCGGGGAGTCTGCTTCCCTGTCTTTCTCTGCCTGCCTCTCTACCTGTTTGTGATCTCTTTCTGTCTCTGTCAAATAAATAAATAAAAATCTTTAAAATAAAAAAAAATTTAAAGTGGGGAGGGGAGGGTAGTCTTGTGGGACTGAGCACGTAGCCTGTGGGATCTGACGCATCTCCAGATAGGAGAGTGTCAGAACTGAGTTAAATGGTAAAACACCCAGCCCATGTTGCAGAACTGCTTGATGTGTGGAAACCCCACACATCTGAAGTCAGCAGCACAGTGTGTAGTGAAGTCTTGAACGTAGAAGACCCAGGATGAGTTTTGGTTTTTTTTTAGATTCTTTAACCTCCATCTCCAAAATGTATCTACTTAATCATTCAGCTGAAGTGCTGGGTAGGTTAGGGGACGGAGTGCAGCTACCGGGTGCCATAGTCCAAGGACTTGCCTTTCTGCTGAATGGCCATGAACCTTTAATTTGTCAAGGACAGCCATCATCAAGGGTCCACGGTTTAGTTTCTCCTCCCTATAAAAAGAGGATGATGATTAATATGAATAATTATGAAGACTATATACCACCACATAAAAGGGAGACATGGAACTATTTGTGCCCTGTGAGTACAACCATTTTAAAAATGCAGCTATAATAGCCCAAGAATGAAAGGGGAAAACAAAATAAAACCGAAAAGGAAAAACGATTATGTTTTACGGAGGTGGGATTATGAATGAACTTATTCTTTCCTCTGACTTTTCTCTGAACATTGTTATTATAAACAAACCAGATGTTCAAAACTCCTCTAGACACTGGGCTCTGACTTTCCTATTATGTTCCAAATAAAATGGCTTTAATTATACTTCCCAATGTTTTCCTGTAATTTTTTTTTTTTAATTCCCAGCAGAGATGTGGAGGCGAGGAGGCTTTATTCTCTTTCCTCGCCGCTGTGCCCATGGCTACAGGCGGATCTCAGCGCAGCTTCTGCCTAAGACCAGCCTCTTTCTCAATGCAAAAATCACAATTAACCCAAGGCTACTAACTCACTCTTGCAGACTCTTGGAGGAAAAAGGGAGGATTATAGAACAGCACATAACACAAAACAACTGGAAATTGGACATTATGTACCCTTTACCCCACCACACATACCTAGCTAACTTCTCCCTGAAATATTGATCTTCTGTCTCTGACCAGATCAAATGCCCCTTATAAATATAACCTTGCCATCTCTTCTTAACTTTTAAGATTGCTAATGCTACTTTTACTTGTGTCATTACCATAATTGATAACTTCCTCTCTCATTGTATTTTAATCTCCATAACGGCAGGGTCTGTTTTTTGTTTTATTTACCATTGTATTCCTAGCACCAAGCCCGGCATCTGGCCCATAGTAAACATTAAATAAATATTGGCTGAATAAGTAAGTGAAGATTAACATTTTTTGAGCACAAGAGATAGGCATTGTGCTCAGATGCTAGATACAACGTTGTCTTCAGTACTTCATGTATAACATCTCATTCAACCTAACAACTCTGTGAGATGTATACAGTTCTTTTTTTTTTTTAAGATATTGTTTATTTGACAGAGAGAAACACAGCCAGAGAGGCAACACAAGCAGAGGGAGTGAGAAAGGGAGAAGCAGGCTTCCCGCTGAGCAGGGAGCCCATGTGGGGCTCGATCCCAGGTCTCCAGGATCATGACCTGAGGCGAAGGCAGTGGCCCAACCAACTGAGCCACCCAGGCGCCCCGAGATGTATACAGTTCTTACTCCTGTTGCCCTCATGACAAAACTAAGGCACAGAGAAGTTATGTGATTGCCCAAAATCACATAGCTTATAAGTGGAAGGACTGGGATTTCACACGTCTGTGTCCTGAGCCCATACTCCTAAGCTGTGTGCATGCTGGTTTAAAGAGATGAATCAGTGAATAAAGAGATTCATGGAACTATTTGACCCAGAAAGAATTTATTGTCCATCTACTTTTCTAGGCATTTGGAATAAGGTGAAATAATTCCCTTCTGTCACATAGCTTATAGTAGCGTGTGTGCGTGTGTGCGGGTGTGCACAGCAGTTCACGAGATAATCGACCAGTGAATAGGTACCATGCCAGGTGATCTGTACTGTGAGGACAAAGCAGGTTAGAGGAGTGAACTGCTTGTTCACTCTCTCTCTCTCTCTTCCTTCCTTCCTTCCTTCCTTCCTTCCTTCCTTCCTTCCTTCCTTCCTTCCTTTTACGATTCATTCCATAGCAGTACACAAAGCAGCAAAGCCACATTCAGGACAGTCGGTTAACTGATACACCTTGAGGTTTTTGAAAACAAAACTGCTGAACATTTCCTTTGTGTCAAACGAGAGGAAGTAGAGATTGGCTAGGTCCTATTAAGAAACCCATTTAGTCAGAATGCTTTCCTGACTAGGAGGTAAATTACCAGTTTGGGCTCCCCACTATTGATCTGCTCAAAGTCCATTAAAATATAGATTATATCTCAAAAACTAGATGCGTTGAAAGAAATTAATTAAGCTAACATTTAATTAGCAATGCAGCAGTAACCTCTAGAGCCACTGCCTCAGAGAAGGTACCCTGTTCCTGTCTTTCAGCTCTTACAATGTTTGGATAAACTCCCAGACGTTGTTGCTGAGATTTCTGAAGGTTGTTCTTGAACTCTGTGGTTTGACTTCAGGAGGAGGAAATGGTAAGACTTTTTCTCCCTCAGCCCAGGTTTGGTACCGGCATTATTTAGGAGACTTTCAGCTACACATCCTAATTAAACAATAAATGTATTAGCTTGTGAACTTGGGAATCGAGCGATGAAAGGAACAGTTTTCCCAAGGATTGGCTCAGTCCAGTAGCTCCAAGTTCATGTCTCTGCAATTCCTCTAGCTCATTCTCAGGTCAGTAGCAAGATGGCTGAAGCCAACTCAGAGCCTCAGTTAACATCGAGATGTAGAGGGAGAGGAGGTCGTGTGCAAGAGTTCTCTCAAGAACATGAACAGACAACCCACGAAAGGGGACAGAATATTTGCAAATAATGTAGCTGATCAAGATCTGGTCTTCAGAATATAGAAAGAACTCTGATAACTCAACAATTACAAGACAAACAACCCAATTTAAAAATGGAAAAAGAATTTGAAGAGACATTTCTCCAAAGATATACAAATGGCCAATAAGCACAGAGAAAGGTCAACACCATTAGTCATTAGGGGAATACAAATTAAAATCCTAACAAGATACTGCTTCACACACACTGAGAGAGCTGTATCCAAAGACACAAACAATAGCCAAAGTTGGTGAAGATGTATGGAGATGGTAGGGATGAAATATGGTACAGTCTGACAATTGCTCAAAGAGTCAAATCTGAATTTACCATCCAATCCAGCAGTTCCACTCCTAGGTATCTTCCCGAAAGAACTAGAAACACATGAACACACAAAAACTTGGGCAAAAATAGCAGGGTTATTCATTATAGGCAAAAAGTGAAAAACAACAACAACAACAACCAAAATCATCAACTGATGAGTGGATAAACCAAATGTGATTGGTATATCTGCACAATGGAATATTCCATCATAAAAAAGAATGAAGCACTGATATGAGCTGCAATGGGGGGCTCAGCAAAAGAAGCCAGACACAAAAAGCCACAGATGATATGATTCCACTTATATGAAATATTCAGAATCATCTAAAGGCCCAGAGAGTAGGTTAAAGGTTGTCAGGAGCCGCAGGGAGAGAAGAATGAGTATGAAGTTATTTTGGGGTGATGAAAATAGTCTGGAATTAGAGAGTGGTGATGGCTGCACAACTTTGTGAATATACTCAAGCCACTGAATTGAGTATTACAGTGTGCAAATTACATCGCGATTATATCTCCATTAACAGCAACAAAAGAGCATGAACACTTGTTTCCCAAAGTTCTCAGAAGACCTCCCGATGGCCCGAACTGTGACACGTGAACTCAGACCAGTGTCCTGGGAAGTGACTTGCATCTAGTGTGAGGCCTGTGGCTTCGGAGTGACCTAGGTTCCTCATTCCCCCCTCCCACCCCCGACCAGCTGGGATCAGCCCTCTGACCTCTGACCTTACGACTGCTACCCAAACAGAAAGAGGTGTAGAGGATGTCTGGAAAACACAATTTCTGTTCTTGTGCTTCTCTCCTGACATCCCACATCTTAGGCACATCTGTGTACCCACTCTTGTAATGTTTTATAATGTCCTTTTTTAATTGTTTTATAGTTGTCCTTTTTCTGTCTCTGCTACCAAATCACAAGCTCTTTGAAAACAAAAGCTTCTGAGTATCCCCAACAGCTACTATAGTCTAGCCATGGGAAGTAATCAGTAAATACGTATTGAATAAATAACTGATGTGAAACTTGGAAACATCATCTCCTATTCTGGCTGATGGCCCAATCTCTCAGCATCAGTTCATTGTTTGTATGAAGTCATGCCTTCAGATACATCTCCTAAGCACTGAATCACTCGCAGCTTTGTGTGAGTTTGTTTTATCACCTCCTCTCTGACCCAGGGAACAGAGCTAGCCTGAGCTTGCCAGAAATAGGAAAACTTGAAGAGGAGCTTGTCTACCTGATCTTTTAGTTCAGAGTCAACTCACATGACAATCATGGCATGTTGGGGGTTTTGGTATTTAAAATATGAACTCCCGGGTCGCCTGGGTGGCTCAGTTGGTTAAGCGACTGCCTTCGGCTCAGGTCACGATCCCGGAGACCCGGGATCGAATCCCACATCGGACTCCCTGCTCGGCGGGAAGCCTGCTTCTCCCTCTCTCACTCCTCCTGCTTGTGTTCCCTCTCTGGCTGTGTTTCTCTCTGTCAAATAAATAAATAAAATCTAATAAATAAATAAATAAATAAATAAATAAATAAATAAATAAATAAAATATGAACTCCCAATTATTTAAGAAATACCAAAGCTGTTGGATCACAAGCACATGCATACAGTGATATCTTCAAAAATAATTCTCTCCAATTTCTTAAATGAGAAAGAGACGCATTTTAACATAAAGGGAAATAAAGTCTTAATTTAAAAGTCATTTTTTAAAAGATTTTATTTATTGATTTGTCAGAGAGAGAGATCGAGCACCAGCAAGGGAAACTGCAAGCAGAGGGAGAGGCAGGCTCTTCTCTGAGCAGGGAGCCTGACATGGGACTTGATCCCATGACCTGAGCTGAAGGCAGATGCTTCACCAAATGAGCCACCCAGATGTCCCTAAGTTATTTGAGATGGTAAATATGTATGGACAAAGGGGAAATGATAGAAATCATTTATGTTTGTTTGAATCCCAGGGTCCTCTAGTAAGGAGTTTTTTTTTGTTTTTTTTTTTTTTTTTAAAGATTTTATGTATTTGTTTGCAAGAGGGAGAGGAAGTGGGAGGAAGAGGGAGAGAGAATCCAAAGCTGAACTCTGAGTTCGATCCTATGACTGCAAGATCATGACCTGAGCCAAAACCAAGAGTCAGATGCTCAACTGACTGAGCCCTCCAGGTGCCCCTCATAAGGAGCTTTTGATAAGATCTCTAAGGATCCCTTCAGCTCTGATGCTTTAACTTGTAGGTTTCATCACAGAACAGTTTGTTTTGGAAAATGTTTAAAGAGAGGCCACAGAGGAACCACAAAGATGCCAGTAGCCCAAATAATCTTGACAAAGATGAACAAAGCCAGGTATCAGGCTTCCCGATTTCAAGCCATACTACAAAGCTACAGAGCCATCCCAGCAGTATGATACTGACATAAAAATGGAGACATAAATCGATGGAAAAAAACAGACTCCGCAAATAACCCATGTGTATATAGTCAATTAATTTCTGATGAAGGAGGCAAGAATATCCAATGGGAAAGTATGGTCTCTTCAACAAATTGTGTTGTTATCACAAGCTCTTTGAAAGCTGAACAGCAACATGTAAAGTATGAAACTAGGCCACTATCTTTTTTTTTTTAAGATTTTATTTATTTATTTGACAGAGAGAGAGATCACAAGTAGGCACAGAGGCAGGCAGAGAGAGAGGAGGAAGCAGGCTCCCTGCTGAGCAGAGAGCCCGACACGGGCCTTGATCCCAGGACCCTGGGATCATGACCTGAGCTGAAGGCAGAGACTTTAACCCACTGAGTCACCCAGGTGCCCAAACTAGGCCACTATCTTACACCATATACAAAAATTAACTCTTTCCTCTGACCCTCTCCCCTCTCGTGCTCTCTCTCTCTCTCTCTCTCTCTCTCAAATAAGTAAATAAAATCTTAAAAAAAAAATTTGGGGGGGTGCCTGGGTGGCTCAATTGGTTAAGCAATTGCCTTCAGCTCAGTTCATGATCTCAGAGTCATGGGATCGAGTCCTGCAGGGGACTCCTGGCCCATCAGGGAGCCTGCTTCTCCCTCTCCGGTTCACCCTGCTTGTGCTCTCTCACTCTCTCTGTCAAATAAATAAATAAAAATTTTTAAAAATTAACTCAAACTAAATTAAAGACTTGAATGTAAGACCTGAAACCATAAAACTCCCAGAAGAAAACATAGGTGGTAAGCACCTTAAAACCAGTCTTACTGATTTTATTTTATTTTTTTAAATCCAACTCCAAAAGCAAGGGCAACAAAAGAAAAAAATAAGCAGCTGGGACTACATCAGGATAAAAAGCTTTGTGAAGAAAACCATCAATAAAATGAAAAGGTAACTTACTGAAATGGGAAAAATATTTGCAAATCATATATCTAATAGGGGTTAATACCAGACTACAACCTACAAGTTAATACAACTCAATAACAAGAGATCAAATAATCCAATTTAAAAATGAGTAGAGGATCTGAATAGTCATTTTTCTAACAAAGACATGCAGATGGCCAACAGGCACATGAGAAGATGCTCAACATCACTCATCATCATGTAAATTGCAATGATGTATCCCATCATACTCGTCCTAATGGCTATTATCAAAAAGCTAAGACACAAGAAGCATTGGCAAAGCTGTAGAGAACAGGGAACGTAAATTGGTGCAGTCGCTATGACAAACAGTGTGGGGGGTCTCAAAAAATTAAAAATAGAACCACCATCTAATCCAGCAATTCTGTGTCCAGAATTGATGGAAACAAACTCATTAATTCAAAAAGGTATCTGCACCCCCATGTTCGTTGCAGAATGATTCATAATAACCAAGACATGGAAACAACCTAAGTTGTCCAACGATGGATGAATGGATAAAGACAATGTGATATATGTATGAATATATGAATACTATTCAGTCATGAAAAAAATAAAATTGGTGACAACATGGATAGGTCTTGAGGGCATTCTGGTTAAGTGAAATAAGTGAGAGAAAGATAAATGGTATGATCTCATTTATATGTAGACTCTTAAAAAAAGAAGATTCTAAGTGCTCTATGTAAGGACTATTAATATTCCCATTTTACGGATGAAGAAACTGAGGCATAGATTTATTTAAGCAAATGGTGGAAATCTGGACAGCCTGGTGCCAGAGTCTAGGCTCTTAGTTTTTGTAACTATGCCAAGAAAGATGAGAAAGTGTGCAGCATCCGTCCACAAAATATATGGAGTAGCACAGGTAGCACTGATTTTTGACCCTGCATTTAAGGCAGATGCACCTGTCTAGCAGACGGCATGCTCCTATGTTGACAGCATCTGGAAAAAAATAAAGTGAAGCTGGGGAAGTTCCAGCAAGAGACCACTGAAAAGCACTGGAGATCTGACAAGCACTTCCCATTAAAATATAGATTGTCACAATTCAGATTCTTCATCTGGAAAAATGAAGGCCACTATGAGCGAATGTTATATTCATTTAAGAATTTTGACTGTGAGCTGCAAAACGAGCTCCAGTCCATCTTGGCTCTGTCCCCTGGCACAGGTGTCCCATGGAGCTGATGTGGAGGGATGCACATGCCCCACACAGGGTGAGGATTTGAGACTAGGGTCTGGAAAACATCACATCTCTTTCCATTTCCCACCCTGGGAGGCTTTATGGAGGAGAGATCCACCAGGAGCATGGGACTCCATGCTTAGGGGAACACATGCTTGGTTTAATGCTCTACTGTCTTAATCATATCTCTTATCCTATGTTCTGTAGATGAAATCTGATGGACAATGGAGCATGTGCATGGATCAGAGGAAGCAGACACAGTATGCACATTCACTACAGATTTTTGTCTATCCCCCAGTTCACATAGAGTGTTGGTGGTGTCCCCTGAGTACAGAGTTTCAGTAAAACCACAATGCAAGGGAGTTGAATGAGATTCAGCAAGTTACAGGGAGATCTGAGCAGGAGCCCTGACAACGTTGATAGGCCATGTTTCCCTAGAACCAGAGCTTCTTCCAACACTGGTAGAAGACAATGGCATTCTAAGGACTCACAGGGCCAGAGGCAAGGCGACATGGTAAAAACAAGGATGACATCCAGAAAGGGACTCATATGGGAGTTGTCAGCACCAACATTTCCTGCAGCTGGAGGGACGAGTCCATCAGTCCTGAAATGGGGGGCAGGCTCTAAGCAGGGCACCTTAGCATCAGTACACCTCATTACTTGGAAACGATACATTTTTTTCAATGGAATTCGTTTTATAGGGACTGAAGAGTCCCACTAATAAGTAATAAGAATAAGACACTCTGGGAAATTGGTGAATCACTTTTATGTGTCAAACTGTTGGCCTGTGACTCCATGAAGTTAGTCTAAGTGACAGTATTATTAAAAAATAACAGTAGAAAAATTTTTAAAAATGTCCTGTTACTTGAGAGGTTTTAATAGATTGTCTGAGGGCACCTGGCTGGCTTAGTTGGTGAAGCATCTGCCTTTGGCTCAGGTCATGATCCCAGGGTCCTAGGATCGAGCCCTGCATCGGGCTCCCTGCTTGGCGAGGAGTCTGCTTCTCCCTCTGCCTGCTGCTCCCGGTGCTCATGCTCTTTCTCCCTCTCAAATAAACAAACAAACAAATAAATAAATAAATAATCTTAAAAAATTAGACTGTCTGGGCTCAGTAATAAAAGGACTGGGGACTTTTGGGGGACACAGAAGAAGGTCTCTTGCAAAACCACATGAGGGATAAAGGACTAGGTGGGAGGAGATGGCAGAAGCTCCCTCGTTTTTTTTTTTATTTCTTCTCCGGAATGCGTCCAAACTCCACCAGGAAACAGGGCAGAGGGCCAGACTGACTCCTGGAAAACCCCTCTGGACCAGGGGCCCTGAGTTGGTGGCCTTGCTCTAACAGGCTCTTGTTCTCTTAGCAACCCAGCCCAGAGTTTCTCAAATTTAGTGTAGAAGATAGAATGAAGTAGAAAAGAACTCATTTTAAAGAACATAGACAAAAAATTACCCAAGAGGGGGCCCACTTGCTTTCAAGCCGAGTCACCCCAGAAATCCAGTAGCCCGCTGCTTCTTGGAATACACAGTTCCAAAGTTCCGGGAGGAGTAAAAGGACAGTGAAGGGCCATTGTGACTCACTCAGTGGGCCAAGCAACATATTTTATTCAGAATCCAATTATTCCTTCACTTTCTCATTTTTTCTCTTCCTAATTAATTACTAGTAAACATTTATTGAGACATTCCCACACACAAGGTAGTGCATAAGGTCCTCTGACAAAGACACTATTGAATAAAACATAACAAGGAGATGTCTATCCTGTTTGGGAAAGTTTGTTTACTGTGACTCCTGAGTCGCTCCTAACCCACTAATGTCAAAACGACCCAGGAGGGGGAAATGAATTCAAATAATGAATCTCTTCTCTGTAACCTTTTAATGTGATACCAAAACCCTCTGTGGGCAAGAGTGGAACTTTGTGAACACATTTCTGTTGAAAACTGTTATTCCTCAGATCTTGTCTATAGCCTGTTATATGACAAAGGATTGGATCCAAATGTACCCATGACACGAACCTTGATTTTACCCAGAAAGACAGTGCACTGCAATTACTAAGGTTTCTCTTTGGTGATTAATCAGAGGACTTTGAACCTGCCTTCCACAAAGCATAAAGGGAAGGGAGACTTCCAGGCCATTGTAGAGTGTCTCCCCTCTTATGGCAAGAATGGATTGCACGTTCCCAGAAATACCTTAATGGACTCTAATTCTCCCCAATTGTTTAGTATCTATATGAGAACACCAAAGAATTTCAATATTGCTTTAAGAATAAATGCTTTGAAGGAAATTCTGTAACATGAAGATCACAAGAAAAAAAATCCACAGATCCTTTATTGAACCTGATGTGAAATGAGCCCACCATGAGCACAGTGGCTCTGACTCATGCCTCAAGCCTGTTCTACTTTCAAGATCCAACAAGTCATCTGGTGACTCAGAACAGAAAACAAAATGCTCTATCCAACTTGTGTTTCTGAAGCATTTACTGGGTGGAGCCCTTTACGATCCAGCTGAGTACTTTTTTTTTTTTTTGCAAGACATGCAACAAAGAATTCAATGAACAAAGCAAAACAAGTCTGTAGCATTCCAGAAGCATTCCCTAATCTAAATATAAAATATGCAAGTCGCAACTAATCTGGCAGATCACACATGAACATAGGGAGGCTTGTGATAAACTAAGACAATGAAAAGGCTAATGCTGGCAAATTAAATTGAATTTGGTGCAGTTTCATCGATTATTTACACTTGAAGATACCAGGACATAAAAACATTTTAAAATTGTGGCAGTTTAGATTAATAGGATAAGTTCAATGGACAATCTGCTTAAATAAACTTCATGTGATATTAAGGTTATTATTAAAATTAGAGCCTAGGGGCTATATTCTGGCTTCTTAAAGAATAGGAACTCAAAGTATTTTTATAATTATGCCCATAGTTTTTATTCACTTTTCCATTATTAGATATGATCACACAGGCAAACACAAAAAGGGGGTCTGAAAATTCAGGGATATAGGGAATTGTGAATCATGAGACAATGGCTATACAATTTAATTTCTATGGGATCTGTTTTTCCAGTTTTATTGATATACAGCTCAGTCTAAGTTTAAGGAAAACCACACAAGGACTTGATGTGCATACACCGAGAATGACTTAGGTTTTGTTTGTTTGCTTTGGATTACTATAGCCCTTAGTTTCTTAGCTTTGGAAGTTTTTGTATTTAAACAAGTACTTCCTGAGTGGCGAGTATTAATTTAAGAATAAGAGCGGCTGCAAGAAAATAAGGACCACAAAAGGAAGCTCACTTTTTTTGTTATTTCAAATACTTTTTTAAAAAAAAGATTTTATTTATTTATTTCACAGAGAGAGAGAGAGATCACAAATAGGCAGAGAGGCAGGCAGAGAGAGGAGGAAGCAGGCTCCCTGCTGAGCAGACAGCCCAATGTCCCAGGACCCTGAGATCATGACCTGAGCCAAAGGCAGAGGCTTAACCCTCTGAGCCACTCAGGCGCCCCTGTTATTTCAGATATTTTATATGTTCTTCATCCTATACTGGGGTTTGCTAACTGCGCTGGTTTGAAACATTTCCACACCCTCCCCATTTTTATTTTGAAAATTAAAAGCTATAGGAAGGTTGAAAGAACAGTACAGTGGACACATACTATTTACCCAATTTCACCACTTTCTAATATTTTGTCAAATCTGCTTTATCTATCTATATCTATGCACATAGATATATCTAACAAATATATATCTGGAATATCCTGACTTGTTTTTTGATTAAACTCTTTGATTTTTTTTTGCAAAAAAAAATTCAGCTGGTTATTCATACATACATACATATACACATATGGAGGGAAAGAGGGAGAATCATCTAAGAATATCTTTTACATAACCATTCAGAATAGAATGACCACATTTACGAACATTAACATTAATCGTATAAAACCACTTAATATACAGTTTATAATTGAATTTCCTCAGTTGTTCCAAAAAATGTCTTATAGCTGGATTTTAGTTCCTCGCCCCCCAATCTGAGTTTCAGCCAAGGGTTATACCCCCCATTTGGTTATTATTTAGTTCTTACTTAAAACAATTTCCCTGACTTAAAAAAATATTCTACACTAATGACTTTTTCCCTGAGAATCTTGACCAATGTCCCACCCTCTGGATTTCTCTACTTGTTTCTTCATTATTGGATTTAAGCTACTCAGGTTTGGCAAATATACTTAAGTTGCTGTCAAAGCAATATTAAAGTCAAATTTTGAATTTTCTTTGCTTGGTATTATGGCTTCTCCCAAATTCTGGTGTATCAAGTGTTTAAACTAGTTTGATTTTAAAAATTATTTTATGTAATAAACAGCTTGGTCCCAGTAGCAAATACAACAAGTTTCTTTAGCATGTCCATTTTCGTAAGGAGAGGGTATGTATTTTGTGGACTTTTATTTTAAGCCTTCCTAATACCAAGCAAATGCTTGACCTGTTGTAAGGTCTAGTTACTGCAACATGACAGGCCCAGAGCGCTGATGCAAACTCACACCACCCCTCACTCCAGGATTAACCCAACCACCCATAACAGCAGCACAACACTCATCCTGAAGAAACCACATCGAAGCACTTTACGCTTAAAAGGAAGAGGATAGAAATTAAAAATCACAAGGATGTCAAACTCAATTGATCATGGCCTGACAAAAGAGTTTTCTGGAAAACTGTGGAAATCTCAAGCGTTTGTGAGTGTCTCTTTATAGTGGGAGCCTTGACAATGTGGCCTCACACTTCACAGCAGGTAAAATTCCTGGTGGATAACCCAGGACCTTCCTCGGTAACTTCTCACAAGATGTAGATTTTTCTTTCTCGTCACAAGCCAAGCTTTCATTTATTGAATTTTACTATATGTCAAGGAATCCATTGAGCCCTCTGGACACATCTCCTCCTTTGAATCATATCACCTTTATTATTATTGTTATTATACCCTATTTACAGATGAGCCACTTGAGGCGCAAAGGCATATGGTTAGCAAATGTAATAGTGGGGGGTTCCTACCCAAATATTTCTCACCCAGTATAACTACTATGTTATACTACCCTATGAATTTTAAATAGCAGCACTCCAATAGTATACTGAAAGGGGAACTCATTCAAAGAAATGAAAAGGATAGAACTCATTCTTCATCTAAAATGAAGTTCTCTGGGGGTGCCTGGGTGGCTCAGTCGGTTAAGCAACTGACTCTTGGTTTCTGCTCAGGCCGTGATCTCAGGGTCATGAAATTGAGCCCTGGGTCAAGCTTTGTGGTCACTGGGGAGTCCACTTGAGTTTCTCTCCCACTCCCTCTGCTCTTCCTCCTGTTCTCTCTCTCTCTCTCTCTCTCTCTCTCTCTCTCTCTCTCTCTTCCTCTCTAAACAAATAAATGAAATAAATCTTAAAAGAAAAATGAAATGAAATTATCTGATGAGGTACAGTGTTCATACACAAAATCAGAGGAAAGGACCACCATTTTAGATGAGTAAAATGGAAAACCCTTTAAAAACCACTGCTCTACAGCAGTCAGAATGATATAGAATGCCCTAGAATGACATAGCATAGGAGAGACATCAACTGACCACAGGCCTCCTCCCCTTTTCTCTAGGCTTGCATTTGGCTGCCTTTCCCTCAGTTAACTCAGGCTGTAGGAAGATGTTCTCCCTGGTGGCCTGGGGGGTGAAGTGATCTTTGCCCTACAACTGCCCAGGCACAGACCTCCAAGCTCTTCTCCTGGCTGACTGGGGCTACATGCAGAATGACCTTGAAATTCAATTGTTGGAACTGCCACCAGCATTTTTTTAAAGGTTTTATTTATTTATTTGACAGAGAGAGACACAGCGAGAGAGGGAACACAAGGAGGGGGAGTGAGAGAGGGAGAAGCAGGCTTCCCGCCGAGCAGGGAACCCAAGCAGGGAGCCCAGCAGGGAGCCGGGGCTTGATCCCTGGTCTCCGGATCATGACCTGAGCTGAAGGCAGTCAGTCGCTTAACCAACTGAGCCACCCAGGTGCCCCAACCATCAGCCTAAGTTTTTAAATGTCTTCATGAAGACCAAAGCCCAGTCCTTCCTCCCCTCCCCTGAAAACTGGAATTCTTAAGTGAGCAAGAATAAAATAATTTTTTTTAAGCCACTGTATTTGGGGTCTATCTTTTGAAGCAATTTGGCACCCTCCAACTCACGTGCATATATGCGTGGTAAGATGTCAATACACATTTGACACAAATGTAGCAAGAATAGGATCCATTTTGGTTTGCCAAAGTATTCAAATCTGGAGGAATGGGCACCAAAATATTTGCAATGACTAACTCTGAGAAGAACTACAGGGTTTTCAGTTTCTACAGAATATAAATTTACAATTTCAATGCTAGAAAATAATAGGTGGGTAGCATTTGTAAAAAGAAAATAAGTCACAGTGAAAAATGTTGCCTTTGGCTTAACTTCATAGGAGGCAGATGTCCCCTTTTTAGCAATGCTTTGTAAGAAACCTTCACCAGATAAATAAACCTCTCCTCAGAGACCACAGGTTAAAAACTTTAGAAGAAGACAGGTATACTTTATTTTATACAAGTAATATGTTCTTAAAGTATTATCTATAAAACATACTCTTATTCATCAACCCTTATTTTCTCAGTGTCATTCAAAATGAAATTCAAGAGATGGTTGCCAGGAAGAAAAACATAACTCAGTAAGAGAGAAAGCTCATCTATTAATGTGTCAACCTTTGAAAGCATACGCTTTAAGGAAAATGTTATTTGTTAGTTAAAATATTAACATTCATATAAGCTAAGCGCTAATGCAAATAGTCTTGCATTATTTAACATTTAGAAAAATGTTCAAGACATGAAAGGAAAACCATTGATAACTCCTTTGAACTTAACAAAATGAAGCTCTGTTAATCCTCTCCCTTCCCAGTGTCATATATATAGAGATATATATCCACTCTCCTCCCCCCCCAGGTAATATATATTGGATTGCTCAAGCTGTGCATTACGAAAAATTAGTAGTGCATCTGACTTTTAAAAATGATTTTTCTATTGTTATTTAAAAAAGAAAACATAGATACAAAAACACACAGTAGTCAAGATATCAAATTAATCAGTAAAAAAAAAAACATTACTTGAATGTCATCATACATATTCAATGATTTTCTTGAATTTTAATGCTGTAAGTCAGATTTTCAGTGTACACATGAGGGATTTTTTTCCCCCAAAAGAAAGGACAAAATATATTTGATAGAGTAGGTAGTTATCTAAATGTGAGCAGGGAATAAGTGCTTTCCGACTGATAAGAGGGTGGAGATCAAGTTCCAAACAGTTGGGTGTTGGGAGGGAGGGATTTGTCTTTCTTTTTTTCTTGGGGGAATGTGTGGTTGGTAGGGCTTTGGAGCCTCATGAGACGGTATGAAATTGTGTACATGAAAAACGAGGTTTTAAGAATTATTGCTGGGATTTATGCAGTGGATAGCCTTTGATGTTTTAGAACTTAGGCAAGGTTAAAAGACTAGAATTCATTTTAAAAGGTAATGTTGGCTATTTGAAGGATGCTTCTTTGAAAGTCTCTGGGTACTGTAAGGAGTACCTTCTACCCATAAGGAGGCCCATGGGGGACCTACTTGGGTCTCCTGCAGGGATAACCACTAGGTGAAGAGATGGGGTCAATGAGATGTGTCCATGCCTCCTTCTAGATCATGCAGCAAAGCACTCAGGACCCCAAATTTTCCTGCCCAAATGACCTCAGGTTGATTTACAGAGCTTGCCCCTGATTCACTTTTGGGTCCTTCTTCCCAAGAGCAGATTGAGTCGCTAGATGTGCATGCAGCGCCCTGTGGGTGACGCAGGACACAGAGTTCCAATGAACTGGGAGGAACCTAGCACAAGACCTTCCACTGTGTGGGAAGAGGACAAGTTTGGGCCCTGTGCAGTCAGGATCTGGCTTGTAATTCCAGGGAGTCAGAGAATCTGAAATTGCAATCTGGCCTTCCAGATAATCATAAGGGTATGCTCATCTAGGTAAGAAGCTCGAACATAATGTATTTAACGCATGTTAACGTAGTTTATATTTAAATACTTCTTCATATGGTATGTGAACCTCCACTGTACACTCAGGCCCTGAGCTCACAAACCACAGGGGCAGCCTCGTGTATGACTGCAGAGAGTCATGCCTCTCCCAAGTTCATCAGGGCTGCCCTTATAATGAAGGCACACAGTCATAGTGTGACTTTCCTCATCTTCAACTGCATAAAAATCTGGATTCAGGCTGATGGGCTGGTTCTAACCCCTCCATACACCTTCCCCGCTTGACTGTGGACAAACTTCTGAGGCTCATCTAGAAGCCGATGGATGAGGACTGTTTGACATATGTACCTGGTACGTAAGAAGTGCTCAGTGACAGTGATGGGGGCGAGTGTCTTGTAAGTCAACAACCTTGGGCTTGGAGCCATTTTCACATTGCCATTCATATCTTGGGCCAAGCCTTTAGAATGCTTGAGCTGAAAGACTATGTCATCATTTTGTAGAACATAATATTTAGGAGGACCTTTGGAACCAAAATAGTCCTGGGTTCTGGTCTCTTCTTTCCCCTTACTAGGTGTGTACCTGAGTGTGAGCCACTGAACCTCTTCCACACTTAGTGCCCTCAATTATAAGACAACAGTACCGGTAGTAACTAATCCAATGCACCATTATACGGATTAATTGAGAAAAATATGCAAAAATGTTTGTCCTACACGAAGGGGATTATCTTCAAGTGTTATACTTCAAAACTTATATTGAGTTTTATTCAGTGTAATATTATTCTATCGGATTTCATTCAAGCAACAATTTCTCTAATTTCCTGGGATATTTTGAACGTCTGTGGGGTCAGCCGAATGAAAATTCAGTCTGAGTGTAATTATTTGGTACATCCTGGACTGTTACTTTTTCTAATTTTTTTTTATTGTTGTGTGACTGGTTTTGTTTTTTATTGGAGAGTTATATTGGCTTCTGCTTTGATTCCAATTATGCAACTGACAGACGTTTATCTTTCATCTCTGGGTCTTCAGATGTAAGATGGTTATCGCCCAAACAAACTCATAAAATGCCATGTCATTTGCAAAAGAAAATAATGATTGTACTTGAAGTCAAATTAAATTGTGACAGAAGCATATGTGCTGACTGCAGTGTCCGGAACGAAGAGCAGTGACCTTGAGTCCCCGGAGAGGGACAGACACACATGGAGCTTGGTTGTGCCCATAGGAATCCTGCCACAGGCACTCAGAGCCCAAGAATCCGAGCTACTCCGATCCTGGCTGACATGACATTTGGACTGTGACCAGTACAGTGTGGAGAGATCAAGTGCCAGGGACTCAGATTCACTTTTCCTTTTCTCCTTCCTCTTCCAATGGGGATTATTTAATAGCCTGTTTACACATATAACACTCGCTTACTCTAATAATAGCCCGGGGACCTGAATCATCCCGCGTCACTGCGGTGTCCTACGGAGTCCTCAGCTGTTTCCATGACTCGTGTGGTTAGCTTTCGACACTATCTGGAAACTGCTAAGAATGTGCAGGGTAATCAGTACTTTTAATTTTAGCTACGCATGACGTGAGGGCTCTTCTAGGTATCTCCATTGACCTGTCTTTAAAATACAGAGGGCAACAGTGAAGGAGATTTAGGAGAAAACTTTGGCATGAACCCCTTTGCAATCAAATATGTAGATACATACAAATGTATTTTAAATATACTAATGTAAATGCATCTTATTGCATGATTGCTACACATATGATCAATTTGCTGACACAGTAGAGACAAGTACCTGTGGAGGTTAACACTTACGTCATGGGCAGCTGGGGCATCCATCGTGTTCTGTGTCTTGATCTGGGAGCGAGTTACAGGAATGTATTCGGTTTGTGAAAATCCAGTAATCCAAAGACTTATGATATGTGCACTTTGCTGTATCAGATTTTAATAAATAGTTTTTGTCTGATCTCACTTTTTTGAGGAAAATTGAGCAATTGTTATCATGTACCATACAAACATGACAATACGTATTTGAGCTATTGCAAAGATCAAATAATGTTTGAAAATTTTACAAAGTTTGATAGACCTAAATCTCTCATGTAAATGGGACTCTATTTTATCTTTTTAAAATTTTCTCCCCCATACCAAGATATAACATTTCTCATCTCATAACAACAGAGACATAATACACTGAATGTTAAAATGACTCCTCTCTTTGCTCTTACATCTCTTTGTTGTAAAATCTTAAAGACTAAATTGGTAAACACTTTTGGAGGCAATATCTATAAAAATACAAAATGTTCACAGTTTTGATCCAGCAACTCTGCTATAACAATTATCCCATGGGGCGCCTGGGTGGCTTGGGTCATGATTTTAGCTCAGGTCATGATCTTAGGCTTGGGAGATCAATGAGAGTCCTGAGTCAGGCTCTGCACTCAGCAAGGAGACTGCTTGAGATTCTCTTTCTCCCTCTGCCTCTCCTCATCCACCATTCCCATGTGCAGGCATGCTCTCTCTCTCTCTTAAAAAAAGAAAAAAATAATAAGAAAAGAATTATCCCACAAATACACTGAGAAGTCTAAGGCATTTTTGACATTCAGTCATTCATACACTCAACTTTCAGTTGACATATATTTATTGAGATCTGCTCTTTAGTAGGTGCAGGGCTAGGTTTGGGGATATATTAGTGAACAGGAGAGTTGTCTAACTTTAATGGGGGATTCTTACAAAGCTTCTATGCCAGAAGAGAGCATAGATATGAAACAAGTAATAGAATTCATGATTTTCTAAAAAGATTTTGGTTATCTATTTAAGAACAAGATTAAGAACGAGAGCAAGAATGAACAGGGGGAATGGCAGAGGCAGAGGAAGAAGCAGACTCCCCGCTGAGCAAGGAGCCTGATGTGGGGTTCTATTCATGGTCCTGGAATCATGACCTGAGCCAAATGCAGTTGCTTAACTGACAGAGCTACTCAGGCACCTCTAGAATTCATGGTTTTGTTACACATTTAATTTACAAGAAAAAAAAAGACAATGATGAACTATTCAAATTGCTTAAATAAATATTGTTTAATGTCAAATAAAAAAGAACGGGCCACATGAGAACATTTAATTAGAGGATGTGGACCAGCCTGGAGAAGTGAAATAGAAAAAAATTTGAACCCACATAAAGTTCATGAGGGGTTAAAAGTTTACGAATAGGTTAACACATTACAGCAAATCAGTAAATAGAAACACATGTAACTGTCACAAAGAATTAGGCAGTTGAGAAGCATGTACATTTGTCCAAGATAAATTATAACTATCATTTACAATTTGAAAAAACGAGTTGTAAAATAGTATTGCTGTGGTATTATCCTAGTTTTGTAAATGAAAATAATTATAATAGTCAATTACACATATAAAATGCATAGTGAAACATAAAATATGAATGTGTGTGTGTGTGTGTATGGCCTCCTATTCACTCCTATAACCTCTTCTTACCCTCTTCCTGGGCATCTCACAGCATTCCTTGTGTTTAGTGTGGTCAAGTGACTAAATTCTCAAAATAGAATATGGCTTAGAAGAGTGTGTAGGTCTAGGCTCTTGGGGAGTAGACAGACCTCCGCTTTCTCTTCTTCTTCCCCACCAACTGGAACCTGGGTTCGATGGGGACCTATCTCTTACCATTCAGACAATGATGACATTGTGGGGATGACAGAGTGGTGACTAGGACCCCGGGTCCTTGAATGACCATGTGGAATAGAATTCCCCTAACAGCCTGGAATTCTTACCTTAACATCAATAACAACAACAAACAACAACAACACTTTATTTTCTTCAGCAGTTTTAAGTTTACAGAAAAATTGAACAGAAAGTACAGAGATTGCTGACAAGCCTTCCCCCTCACCCCCAGTTTCCTCTATTAGTAACATCATGCATCAGTGTAGTATGTGTGTCATAGTGGGTGATTATTATTAACTGAAGTCCATAGAATACATTCAGGTTCACTCTTATATTATAGGTTCTATGAGTTTACACAAAAGTCTAATGACATATGATACCATTACAGTATCATAGGAAATAGTTTCATTTCCCTAAAAATGTCCTATGTTCCATCTCTTGATCCCTCTCCCTGCCCCGCCCCCAACTCCTGGCAACCACTGATCCTTTTCTGTCTCCATAGTTTTGCCTTTTCCAAAATGTCATATATTTGGAATCATGCAGTTTATAGTTTTTTCTCACACTGACATTTTTAGGTGAAAAAAAATAAGCCTCAGTGCTTTTAAAATTGCTTAGTTCTTTGTAATTATAGTAGCTTAATTTTCAACCTAATAAAGTTAGAGCAGGCAGAGAACAAATTTAGAGGATGCTAACCTACAGGAATAGTGACTTTGTCTCTGGGTTGGGTTATGGGAGACTAATATTTTAGGATATTTATTTCTACTGACAAAGATTCTCTCCTTGGCCTAACTGTAATCTGGTGCCTCTAAACCCTTAGCTTGACTAAACCTGATTTGGGGTTTCTCTCTCTGTCCTTGCACAATCCAGTTTCAGCAAGAACCCCTGCTAAGTCAGTTTAAATAAAACCCCTCACCCTTGGCATCTGATCAAATTCTTCATCCATGTGCCCCCCCCCCCATTTTAGTACTGTGGCTTGCCTTCAGTAGAAATTCTATTGGGTCTGGTAAGAATCCACTTTACCTTTAAGATTTCCTCTTTTCTGTCCACTGACCTCCCATCTGCTCCTTGCATATAATGCCCCACTTGCCTTGTTATGGTAGAGTCTCCCTTACTTCTGAGCTCCACTGTACTGCCCTCCCTTGAAAACAGTCTGCCTTACCATCTTCAACAAGTGTTACGAATCGTTTTTCTCTAACACTATGATGTTTGAATCTTTAATGGTGGCCTGTAATTTTGTCACTGGATAAGTCATATATACATAAGTCGGTGGTTTTTAAATTTTTTATTTATTTTTTTAAAAAAATTGTATTTATTTGAGAGATAGAGAGTGTATGTGCATGAACAGGGAGAGTGGGATGAAGGAGAGGGAGAGGGATGGGGGAGGGGGAACCAGACTCCCCGCTGAACAGTGAGCCTGAGGTGGGGCTCGATCCCAGTATCCTGGGATCATGAGCTGAACCAAAGGGACTTAACCAATGGAGCCACCCAGTCACCTCACAGGTAGGTTTGTAATTGTCTCCTTAAACTAAATTCAGAGGGAGTGAAAGGTAGGTTTGTAATTGTCTCCTTAAACTAAATTCAGAGGGAGTGAAAGGAATCACAATACTCATATGAGTTTAGTATATAGTGCTATTATATATTTCTACAGTTGACGGGCCATATACCCCTGATTGACAGGGCATACACACCTGAGGTCCAACTGTGCAGCTGTGACTGCCCATGCGTCCAGGTCACGGTGCAGGAAACAGCGATACATGATGTAAAGATACAAGGCTGCTTTTAGGGAAACTAAGCATTTACATTAAGAGATTAAAGTAAAAGCTGGAGTGCCTGACAGGTAAACCTTTAGGGACTGGAGGCAGATTATCTTGACCGGGTATAGACCTGGGACATAAGCCCAGAGTCACTTGTTTAGAGGGCGACACAGGGAGTGATTTGCTCTGGAACCCAAGCCTGCCTGATCCCAAGGGTGAGGTTTCATGGCAAGAACCCGTTAACTTTAAGCAATGGATGCTAAATTATTTCAAGACAGTCCAAGAGATGTGAATATTTTGCAAATACTTTGTATCCCAAGATTTTCTTACTTTATCTTAGAGGGGTTTACAGCTGGCTGACTGGGCCATTAAGGACACTAGAAAAGGATAGATGCCTTTTCAGTTTGTTCATGATATCTGTTAATGTTTGTTGCTTGCTTTGGGTGGGTCCAGGGCACAGCTAAGTCGGTTTCCTGAGTATTGTCTCATATAATCCACACAATATATGAGGTAGGTGCTAATATTAAACTCCTGTCTATGCACCCGACTCCCCTATGAAGTGGTTACTATTATAAGATGCATTTCATAAATGAAGAACCTCCCAAGGACGTGGACACAGCAAGTAAGAGGGCTGAGCCAGGGTTTAAACTGGGCTTGTTTACATTCCCAGCTTGAACTCTTAACCGTCCTGTATTATCTATAAAGAAATAGAGGGGAAAGGTCTGGAGAACAAGACCTCAAGAAGGAAAACCCCACTTCTAGACCAACCTCTTCTCTGTCCAGATAGGGCCAGTGGGTCACACAGCTCTTGGGCACGGGCTGGGAGGCAGCGCCAGGGTGTGGAATCCATGTTTCCAGACTCAAGGCCCGTCATTTGCCACTTGTCCGGATACTCACAGACATCTGCGTCGTGGCAGTGGGAGGGGTATCTGTCAATAGGAAAATGTGTGGAGGCTTCCGTTGTTGGTAAAAGACACTAAGCTTCTCTCTGGAAGCAATCTCCGGATTCCTTTTCTTTTCTTTTTTTTTTTTTTAATTTTACTTTTTCAGTGTTCCAAGATTCACTGTTTATGCCGCACACCCAGTGCTCCATACAATTCGTGCCCTCTTTAATACCCACCACCAGGCTCACCCCCACCCCCTCTCTTCCAAAACCCTCGGTTTTGTTTCTCAGAGTCCACAGTCTTCCATGTTTCATCTCCCCTCCGATTTACCCCAATTCACTTATCCTTTCCTTCTCCTCATGTCCTCCATGTTATTTCTTAGGCTCCACAAGTAAGTGGTCTCTGTCACTTATATTTAACTTCGTGGTGCTGTGAGCAAGAGAAATCCACATGTGAAGTTATTACTGAGCTATACCCATCATTTTAAGCATCATTTAAACATTTCCGAAATGTATGATCTAGACATAAAATGCTTGACTAAGAGCAAGTTGTTGCCATAGCGCTGCAGACAGCATTCATGGTGCCCAAACCTATTCCTAATATAGTTCCTCTGATAAAAATAGAAAGCTGAGAGAGCAGTGACTTTAAGTTGGGTGAGAGGAATGGGGAAATAAAACATAACGTTGTGTTTTTTACCATTTTTGATGCCATTCTTCTAACCGCAGCCAACAGAATGGCATTCACCATTCGTTCTACTGGTATTCACCTCTGTTTCTTAGGCCTGTGTTCCCCTCAGCTGTAGAGAGAGGACCCTCAAGACCCTCCATCTGCAGACAGAGCCACTCCTTAATCACCACACGTGTGTGAATGGTCTCCTCACGGGCAGGGAACCACCTGACTGAGCTACAAGGACTCTAAATTACTTAACCCAGACCCTTCAACACAAACACTTTCTTTCTCTCCCCCTCCCCCCGCCCCGGCCTCTTTTCACGCACACACATGCCCTTGCACACATGTACACACACACACACACACACCACCTCTTTCTACATGAGATGAAGAGAGACCATATTACACCACCAACCACGTGCCTTTTTAGAAGCCATTCCAGGGATTCCTCATGGTACCGCTCCCTGATCACTGCCCAGTGAGCAAAGATTTCTTCCCCACTCTTTGCCGCCGCAGTCCCTCACCCGTTTATTTTGGGGAGGAAAAAGGAGCCGCTCTCTTGGCATTTCACAGCTTGGCTATGTTATTCTGCTTGGAGACATAAACAGTCTCACAGAATATCAGATTCGGACAAGGTCACTCTGAGATGAGGGTAAGATGAGACAAGACAACGCCCCCCACATCATTTTGGCTAAGGACAGACAAAACCAGGCCACTGCAATTAAAAGGTCTAAAATACCAAACTTTCCCTTCTCTTACTGAAGGAGTGTCTGCTGCTTCTGTACCCAATCATAGAATTGCTCCCCACCGCTACACTGACTGACAGCATCCCATGTGGGACAGACCCTGCTTCCTAAGTCCCTCCCCCAAATCACCGGAGCAGGTGTTTCTGACTCAGCTCTACATCTTGTCACTGAGACACCATCCAACACCAAGTGGTCTCTTCTCCTCACTGCAATGAGTAATAAATCGACTTTTTCAACTCTTAAGTGTGTTGATTATCTTTGGCTGGATCAAATTGAGGCCCCCCCCCCCCATAGCATGGACTAAATTTTTTTCCCCTTTTTTTCCATCTCTCCTGAAATAGAAGATAGATTTTCACAAGACAGAGACCAAGTCTATCTTGTCCTCTACTGTATTCAAAATACCTGGTTTTTTTATCTGGACTATAGTTGAATATTTGCTGAATGAATGAATGCCTATGGGGGAAATTGGGACTGGAGTCATACTCCTTGGATTCTTCATGCTTCTCCTATCTGGCAAAGAAGCCAGCACGTAGGTATACTCAGTCTTTTGCTAGGAACTACTAACATACTTGGGAAAATACAAATGAAAGCACTTTGTAAACTGTACTCACTCTCATCATAACGTTCATCTTAGTGGTAATAAAAATTTTCCTCCGGAATTTGGATTTCAATGGATCCCAACAATTGCTGTGAAGATGTTTGCTTATGTCCCTCCTACAGTCTATTTCTTTCTAATGTTTCATTGATTTTCTCTCTGATTACAAAAGCAACAGTTTGGTTGGTATTTGAAAACGTTGAAGAATATGGAGAAGCATAAAGGAGAAAATAAAGCCATGTCCGGTTCTTAAAGCAGGCTCCTTTCCCCCACATTCAAGTTGTTGTCACCTTGTGGTTTGCAGATGGAGACTTCAATGTTTAAATATTTAGGGCTTGAAAGAGTAATGTAAATTATGTTGTGTTAAGTGGTGAAGAAAAGAACTTTGGAGGTATTCATGAGAGGACTAGGAAGGCCAGAAGCCTGCTTTGCCAAAGAGCCAACAGCCTCTTTTGTCTCTTAGACCTGTGCATCCCACTTTGAAAAATGGCCACAGGAAATGGGAAATAAGCTTTCTCTTTATTTCTTGTGCCTGAGCTCCAGAGAGCCTGGGTGAAGGGTGGGTTGAGTTTGCTGTAAGGATAGAACAGAAGGACAGAGAGG
Source organism: Spilogale gracilis (assembly GCA_004023965.1). Classification (NCBI taxonomy): domain Eukaryota; kingdom Metazoa; phylum Chordata; class Mammalia; order Carnivora; family Mephitidae; genus Spilogale; species Spilogale gracilis. Next base: position 74,697 of record PITA01003003.1, on the reverse strand, counting down.
GGTAGAGGGCTGGAGGGGACAGGAATGGAGGTGGAAGGGTGAAGGGGTATATGGGGAGGGTGCTTCCTGTCTCTCTGACTCCAGTCCAAGTCTTGAGCTCTGACCACTCTGTGGTTGGTTTTATAATTTCAGATCTCATAGGCGGGACCAGCAGGCTCAGAAATACATACATAGTTCTACCCCGGGATTTTTACCATCCCCTCCAAAAATATCTTTTCCACCCTTGGTTGTTCCTTTTATTATCTTCTCCAATAGACTGCAATCTTTCGAATGAATTCATCTCACCCAATGCAAACATCAGGGGAATACTGGTTTCAATAGCGTTATCTCTTTTTTTTTTTTTTTTTTTTTAAATCTTTTTTTTTTAAGATTTTATTTATTTATTTGACAGAGAGAAACACAGCCAGAGAGGGAACACAAGCAGGGGGAGTGAGAGAGGGAGAAGCAGGCTTCCCGCCGAGCAGGGAGCCCGATGTGGGACTCGATCCCGGATCTCCGGGATCATGCCCTGAGCCGAAGGCAGTTGCTTAACCAACTGAGCCACCCAGGCGTCCC